>JABMCL010003423.1:0-10000 GCA_018857735.1 Alviniconcha marisindica
AAAAATTTTTTCCCGATCCTTTTAATCATTGTGTCGAAACCAGCCGAACTGACCGGGACACCCACGATTGAACCTGTTCTAGGAAAAGTTCACATTTTTATGTATAAAAGTTATTAATAAATCAAGTTAAAATCAACAATGTAACAATCTCATTCATGCAATGTAACCCCCCCCACCCACCCACATACAAAGAAGAAAACAAAACCTGAAAATCGAAAGAAAAATGAAGCGGGGAGTGGGCGGGCCAGTGGTTCTGACAACGCAAAGAAAGGATCGAGTGATAGTGCAAGGGAAGCAACCGTTTTATATTATAAATCTCCTCAGTTATCTCCCATGGCCAATTTGCGCGGAAGGTGCTGGAGACCACACACACACACACACACACACACACACACACACTTGCACATGCACGCACGCATGCACGCACGCACGCACGCACGTACGCACGCACGCACACACACACACACACACACACACACGGACAAGAGCAGACTCTGTCTCTGTGTTTGTCTCTGTCAGTGTTTGTCTCTCCTGTCTGTCTGTCTGTCTGTCTGTCTGTCTGTCTGTCTGTCTGTCTCTCTCTCTCTCTCTCTCTCTCTCTCTCTCTCTCTCTCTCTCTCTCTCTCTCTCTCTCTCTCTCTTCGCATACAGATCACAAATACACATACGCGTGTATATGCGTACGTGCGCGCATGTGCGTGTGTGCGTGCGTGCGTGTGAGTGTGTGTGTGCGTGCGTGCGTGCGTGTGTGTGTGTGTGTGCGCGCGCGTGCGTGCTTGCGTAAGAGTGTGTGTGTGCGTGTATGTGCGTGTGCGTGTGTGTGTGTGTGTGTTTGTGTATGTGTGTGTGCGTGTGTTGTTGATGTGAAACTTATAACTGTTGTTGCAATTGTTATTATCGCTGTTATGTTTTCTGTTTTTGTTTTTGTCATGTATTAATTGCTCATTGTAGGCCTGTCGTATTGCTTGGATCAAAGGGGAAGTGGTCGGCAGAGTTTGGTTTAAACAAGATTTTATTCATTCATCGTAATCATAAGCTCAACAAATAAGTACAGGAAACACAAAAGCAGTATGCTTATTTGAGTGTTACCTATAGATAAAATAACAATTACGCAGACACTTACGATGGCTAGATGGCAAATTGTTCTCAAAAAGTCAGAGGCAACAAGTTGGCACAGTTTGTACATAATTACAAAAACTTGGATGCAATAAACTGTGCTGGGACGAAAATGTTAGTGGGGTATTATCAAGAAAGCTAATAACAAGATTGAACTGTCTGAGGAAACTAAGATCTATTGGCGTCAGCGCTTGTTTGGTTTCAACAAAGTCTATTTACATTCATGAAAATATGGACAATCAAAGTCATTGTATGAGCACTAAACAAGCTAGGCTTATAGTATATGCTCACAAACATAATTTACTAATTAATTCATTTTGCAACAACGGGTATGTATGTTTATATTAAACAACATGAAAACAACAAAAATCAATCAAAATCAAGAGAGAGAGAGATGCTCTTATGCGCTGCCAGTAACTATTTAATTGAGTTTGTCATTCTATGGCAAAACGGCCGGACTGGGTAATGAAGTCTTGGATAGCTTTAAATATTAATGAGTTCATATTGTTTGATATGTTTGGATCCCCTTGCAGGAGGGTAGTAATGTTTAGCAAATTTGCAGGGAGTCTGAATATGGTGTTTTGGCGTACGATGTGTAAAACGTGGGCAGTGTAGAATGTATTTTTCAGATGTTTCTTTCTTTCTCCACAATCACAAGAGCTATTTGTTGTTAAGTGTCTGTTTAATAGGTCGTAATTTAGGTCCTTATTCCAAGACGGAGTTTGCAATGTGTTATCAGGTGCTTTTCGACTACCGTTGTAAAAGAAAGGCGGGGGATTTGTGTCATTTCTGGAGAGGAAGTGTTTAACTTGACTAATTGATTTTGTTCGCTGTTTTTTTTCTTCTGGTAAATTATTCCACAGTGTAGTTGTCGATGGGTAAAAAAATGATTGCCTGTAAGTCTCAGTCTTATGTTTTGGTACCTGTCGTTAGAGTTGTCGTCGTCGATGGTATGGATTAGTTGAGGAAACAAAATGTTCTTTCAAGTAAGTCGGGGTATTTTCTTGAACAATCTTGTGGTACATAATAATTTTGTGTCTGAAGCGTCTTTCTCGTAAAGTCGTAAACCCTGATTCAGTGTATAGTTTCTGGTGACTTGTTCCGCGAACAGCTCCTATAATGGTTCTTATTGCATCGAGATGTAGATTTTCCAGTTCTTCTGCTAATTTCAGACTACAATTATCCCAAATGACGTCAGCGTAATCTAACTGCGGTAATATAAAAGACCTATACATGGTTTCAAGAGCTTTTCTGCTAAGACAATATTTAAACGATCTTAGGCAAGCGACTTGACATCTACATTTTGCAATTAACATTTTAATATGACTCTCCATTTACAGTTGTTTTGAACAATGATTCCTAAATGTTTATGGCTATGAGTGTCTTCTAAAATAGTCCTTCCAAAATTCAATGATTAAAATTGGTGGTTTTTGTTCCTGGTTATGTTCATCGGTTCTGTCTTCCTTTCGTTAAACTCAATTTTCCATTTATTTGCCCATTGCATTATTTTTTCAAGATCATTGTTTAGAAGTTCAGCTCAGATGCGTGGATTTTCTAAGCACAAATACATACTAGTGTCATCTGCGAAAAGCTTAATAACTGATTCGATGTCTTCAACAATGTCATTTATGTAGATAAGGAACAGAAGAGGTCCTAGGACTGAACCCTGTGGGACACCTCCAGGTACAGTTAAGTAATCAGATCTGCTACCGTGGAGTACCACAGCCTGTTTACGTTCGGCCAAATAGTTTTCAAACCAATGAAGTAAAGTACCTCTAATTCCAATAGCTTGCAATTTCCGTAGTAAGCCACGGTGCCATACTTTATCGAACGCTTTAGATATGTCAAAGAAAATTGCTTGAGTAGTTATTTCACTGTCAAATGACTTACAAAAGTCATCGTATATACTTAGTAACTGGTACACGGTTGAATCTTTTGGAGTGAATCCTGATTGTGACGGTGTTATTATTTGGTTTGCGTTTAAGTAATTAGACACATGGCGATGAACACATTTTTCTAGAGTTTTTCCTACGCAACTTAGCAAAGATATAGGACGGTAGTTAGTACATTGTTCTTCGTTACCCTTTTTATGAATTGGTGTAACGTGTACTGTTTGCCAGACTGTGGGAAAAATTCCTTCATTAAGTGATCGATTAAAGAGAAAAGTTAATGGTTCATATATGATTCCAGCGCTATTTTTTAAAAGTATATTATGTATTTGATCAGGGCCTGTCGCCTTTGTTGTGCTTAATTTTGTAAGAGTATTATTTACTTCTTCTACACTCAAATGTATTTGATTTATACTCGTTAATAGTTCTGGTACGTCTGGAACATCATCGTTGTCTTCAGTAGTTGATTGGTTGATGAAGAATTGGTTAAGTATAGTCGCCTTCTCTTTGTTAGTTTAATAGACTGGTCTATTAAGTCCCAATAGTCAGATTTTGAGTTTGGAGGTCTGTAAAAGGATCCTATTAGCAACTTATCTTGGCCAATCTTCGTCTCTATCCAGACTGCTTCTAGTTGGGGAATAGACAGGTCATGCCTCTCTTTACAAATGAGACTATTCTTAACATAAATTGCCACTTCTCCGTGCGAATCGTCAGATCGGTCTTTACGTACCCATTGATTGAAATTTCGTTATTTTTAATATCAGCCGATAACCATGTCTCTGATATAGTAATGACATCATGATCTGTTACTTCACTGTCGAGTACATCTAGTTTACGACGAAGACTACGGGCATTTATATGAATTATTGATAACTCTTTGGGCTGTGCTCTGCAAGGGGGTCCTGGGTTGAGGTGAATGTCACTAGCGGTTTGAAGCAACAGCTGAGTAATTATAAGCGGTAACACGGTATAACAAAAGGATTTTATGTCGGGGACTTGTTTGCGGGTACCTACATATGAATAATGAGGCGTAAACTTTGCAGAGGTCTCATTTCGGTTCTTGTATGTATGCAGGTCGTTGGATGCTTGATTATTATTTAACAAAATGAATAGTATCAGTGCAACATTAATGCCTCTGCTACCTTCCAGATATAATACTAAAAACGGCCATATTTCTAAGGCAGAAATAAACGCTAGTTTAAAAACTGACAATTGGGCCGCCCTGTCATGGAATCCTCCCACCCTAGCCCTATATAAAGAGATACCTACTGTCATTATGTAATGCCTTTCAAAGAAAGGTCAAATAGAAACACGGCCATGGGTGGCAGATATGGGTGCCATCATGCAACTGTGGCAGGCGAGCAAGATAGATAGAAAATGGGTGACAAGGAAGTATAGATACAAAAACTGCTCAAATGACAGTATGAAGTAACACTTAGTAGCAACAACGACGAGGTATAACAAGTTGAAAAAAAGAGAAAAAAGAAACAGGTTACGATAAACACCATGGGTGATTATGTGTGGTTTTGCTCTCCCAGCCAAACAATATTAATGACTTATTCTTCACAGATACAATCTCCGCCAAACAAAGGATATGTCTAACCGAACCCTCCTCCGATATTTAAGTATCACGAAAGGTCAGTAAACATAAATTGGGGAAATCATTATAATAGTAAATAGCAGCTCCTTGCTTATATAACGACAGCATTCATGTAGTTCGTGACCTCGACCAGACTAAATTCATCAATGAGAAATATAAATGGAAAATCTAGAGACTTCACACCAATGTAGCGATAGATCACATTACGGCAGTTGTTCGAAGGGTGCACGTCAAAAAAGGAGCAAGACGACCGAGCGTCGGTAGCAGCGCTATCTTAGTCATAGTGAACTCAGTTACACATACACGCTCGTTGGTCAACAAACAGTACTCGCCGAGCGGGAATACCACCATGAAAGTTCAACAGGTTTTCTGAATGAAGATGATTTTATAATGTTACAGCAATTTTCAAGCTGACAACGTTGCTAACAATACTTCAAAAAGCAACAACAAATACTCTCGTCACATGGGAATACAAGCGTGACATAAACAACTTCTAGCATAATTATAGTTACAGTTACAGTTATAGTTACGTATAGTAGCGGAATTAAACTAAGTAAAGAATTACTACAGCGGCTCTAAATATAGGAGTACATGTCTGCAACAAACTCTCAGCAGCGCAAGTAATAGACATATGCACACCTACATTTGCATCAGTTCACTTACTAACGCATTTTAGTAACATTCAAAATATATCGAGGTATTTTTTATATATATTTTTCCCCCTTCCCCATTACCCCTTTCTTTTTCTCCTTTTCCTTTCTTCTCCCCCCGCTTTTTGTGTGTCTTTTCCTTACCTTCCTCCTTTTCCCCTTTTCGGTATTCAGTAGTGCCACACTCGAACACACACACACTGACACACACACACACACACACACACACACACACACACACACACACACACACGCGCGCGCGCGCGCACGCACACACACACATGTATAGACCCGCACGCACACTTCCACGCGTACACATAAGATACCAGGCAGCGCTCCAAAGAGCATGCATATGTAAGGAATACATGTACACTCTACAGTAAATATTCACCCAGTTCACCCAGTCGGCCAATGACAGCGTCACACACGTGGAAAAAGCCGTAGAGCAAAACGCGTAGAGTAAAACAGCGTGCACAGCGGGGACTAGTCACACTGGCCATCTTTTACAACGCAGTACTGTGCAGTGCTCTTACCTTTGTCGTGGTCTGCTGGGGAGGGAATATTTCTAAACACGAAAGGGGACGATTAAATAAAATTGTCAAAACGGGGGACAAGTTGTTGATGTTAATGGTCAGAGCACTGAAGAGATTTATTTGAAAAAGGTCAGATGTAAACTTACACCTACTTTAAACGACCCCACACAGCCTCTGCACTCTGACCTTTACAGCAGTCGAATGGAAGGAAGTGGAAGACTGCGAGTCCCACTCACAAGAACTCATGCTCGAATTTTTCATTTGTGCCATGAACAATTTCCGTATTTAATAGAAGTTTTGAGTGTACGTAAGATGACAGGAGTACGTGTGTGTGCTTGCGTGTGCATGTGCATGTGTGTGTGTGTGTGTATGAGCGCGCCCGCGAAAGCGTTATGACGATGCTGTGATACACACATATATTTTGTTGATTGATACTGCGTTATTTTTTAACATTGTGGCGATTAATTTAAAAAAAAAAAAAGTTGATTGATACTGTTATTTTTTTAACACTGTGGTGATGAATAAAAAACATCTTTTTTAAATTGGTTGTTTGATTGTTTGTTTCCTTTGTTTGTAATTACTTTTATGTGCTTTTCATGTGCGAGTTGACACTGTAATCTCCCTAAGTTGGATGAATAAAGTATTCTGTATTTTTAAGTAAGAAGCATCTTTGTTGTTGTTGTTGCTGTTGTTGTTTTTGGTTGTTTTCTGTACGCCATGCGCCCGCATCATCGCAGCAACAACACCAGCTTTTAGCAGACGCAAGGAATAAATTGTTCATACATGTCCCCTAAATGAACACTAACGTTACCGACTTACTGAAGTCACCATCATGTATGCAAGACGATTAAAAGGGGAAAATATAAGAGACTTAAAGACACTTATAAGACACATAAAAGAGACTGATAACGAAAGCGTGCCTACGAAAGGGAAAGAACTAGAGCTAGCTGCACCAGCGAGTAACGCACTCTTTGGCTAAACTAAATCTAGTTCGTTGTGTGCTTTTACAGATAGTGGGTAAACTATACGGTATAATATGCATTATACGAGTATTGAACAATTTAGTTCAATAAGGGCTTCCCGGGCCATGGCTGCTGGGGCCTTTTGTGTTTACGCTATTCCTGTGTGCCGGGGAATAGTCCTGTGCACTTTCATTTGAAAATAAAGTTACATTAATTCCATGCAGCAATTGTTGTCCAGATAGTCACACTTTTGTAAACACAGAAGAAGAAAAAACGAATAACAACAATGCAGCCAAAGGGTTAGGTCATTTGTTGTTGTTTTTCTACCCAAGCCGCTTGACAACCTGAATATGTATTCAAGTCAGTGACGTCACTAATTAAACCGGTATGAGAGTGTGTTATTTAAAAGTGTACAGCGCGCTAGAGGTTATCTTCGTGCAGTTTGAAATCTTTCACTTAAATAGTCTCCGATAAAGAATACACATTACAGATTTTGTTCTGATAATGGATGCTCCAAAGTCTGTAAAACTGTAAATTAATTTTAACAGGACAATGCTTAAAAGCGAATATGTTGCAGACTTATATGTCATCATCCAATATGATTCCATGTTTTCATCTGTTCAGATCCCACGTGTTTTCATCTTTCAGCTTCGGATCAGACTGAATTCCGTGAGAGCATCGGTTGTGTATTGATCCTTGCGAAATGTTTGATCAAAAAGGAGGTTTATAACGTCACATTACCAAACACTGAATAAAACGGGACATGCTTTTCTTAATATATCAACAACTTTTAACTACACATGCTTTAACTACACATGCTTGGACGACATCCAGCAGGCTAACTGTTTTCTACAGGAAACCAAACTCTATGTCAGAATACATCACACAATCATTCCTTTTGATACCAGATTTTATTCGGGCTAAAATACACACACTGAGCTATTGTGAATGTCTGTGCACAGTATAGTTCTGAATAAAACAAATTTCGTGTGCACTGTTTATCCGAACATGATACTACCTGTGTAACGTCTCTCTTACATGAAAGAATAAACTGGTTGGGGTGCTGGCGGGCGCTTGCGAAAGATAGGCTCAGACAAATATTTTACTTCTAACACCCATCCAACCGCTTAGATTCATATCAGAGCGAGATATACAGCACAGCAACATCAAAGACTAGACAAACAGAGAGAGAGAGAGAGAGAGAGAGAGAGACAGAGACAGACAGACAGACAGACAGACAGACAGGCAGGCAGGCAGGCAGGCAGACAGACAGACAGAGACACAGACAGACAGACAGAGTCAAGTGAAGTACTTCCTTATTCCGTTCAAATGAAAAAATGGGTGCCACACATGAATAGCAGACAATCTAAACCTACATGGATACATGATTCAGTCTAAGGGTGCGCAATAAACGCACAGGCAATGTTAATACCGCAAGCATTATTAAATAAAATCTATATTACCTGTGGAAATGCGCCTGTAAAATTTAAGAAATATCACACACATTAAAATGGCTGACGTACTGAGAGAGGGATAATTTTCCACTGAGCGACGGGCTTCCTCAAAGAAGGATCACCATACCTCTTTTTGACCATGTGTTCAGCAGTTTTCCATCTCACTGAGCTTATTTTCCGATTCGATGAAAACATTCCATTTACACTGATATATATATATATATATATATATATATATGAGAGAGAGAGAGAGAGAGAGAGAGAGAGAGAGAGAGAGAGAGAGAGAGAGAGAGAGAGAGAGAATTAAAGCACAAGAAAAGAATCTGAATCTTATAGGATTCCAGCTGAAATTAATATCTGGCATAAAATTCACAAACGCATTATTTCATGATCCAGTGTTTTATCATAAACCAGATATTAAATCACATTCCTTTAAAATGCTTCTTACACTCGGGCAGAATAATTCTTATTAATGACAATTATTTTAGAAGTATTATTACTGACTATGAGAAAAGATATGAACTGTAACCTGAGATAACAGTATTATTTCTCATCATGAAGAATATTCACAACGTGTATTTTTATTTTTTATTTTTTAATTTTTTATCCTTTCACATCATTTTTGACAAACGTTTTGCATAGATGAAAAACAAAAACAAATATGGAGACAGCTGGTCACCTTGTCTGGTACCTATTTTCATATCGAAATACACCATCGCAAGCTTTAATCAGACAGAATAATCAGACACAAAATCCATGACACCAAGAACTCAAAGTATGACTAAAACATTGTCCAACAAACTTGTAAAAGCGGCAACAACAAATTCGACTCATAAAGAAGCATAGTGCATTACAGAGAAATAAGGAGCACGTTTCAGATTCACTAAGACTCGAAGGGGATTCAAACTTTAACGAAGTAGGACCCAGCACTGCAAACTGTTGTGAATATGTCTGTACTTTTATGCCTATCCCTGCCCTTGGGACGTCCTATGATGTCCTTGGCAAAGTGTTTCTCGTTGTTCTCTATAACGTCAGACAATCTCCTTGGCAAGGTGTTTCTCATTGTTTTCTATAAGTCATACAATGTCCTTGCCAAAGTGTTTGTCGTTGTTCTCTGTAACGTCAGACATCTCCTTTGCAAAGTGTTTCTCGTTGTTCTCTATAACGTCATACACTGTCCTTGACAAAGTGTTTCTCGTTCTCTATAAGGTCATATGATGTCCTTGGCAAAGTGTTTCTCGCTGTTCTCTAGAACGTCATATGATATCTTTGGCAAAGTGTTTCCCTGACAAGGTGTTTGTCATTGTTCTCTGAGTCATATCATGTCCTTGACAAGGTGGATCCATCGACGAATGTGCAAAATATTTCAATATTATATTTTTCGAAACCGCCTGCAATTGCATGCCAATAATAACCGTTACAAACAGCTCTAAATATGCTGCCTGGATAAATGCAGATATTCACTGGGCTATAGCCTAGACAGAGGATAGGTTGTTTAAAAAAGCAAAACTCAGCAATAAAGACGAAGACTGGAGAGCTTATCGGACTTATAGAAACTTAGTACAACTAAGATTAGAGACAGAAAACTGGAATATTTAAATGAACTTGATTTAAAGGCATCTGATCCAAAACAGTTCGGTACTAAGGAATGGTGGAAACTGGTACAACAATTTATGAAAATGGCTTGGGGAAAAAAAAAAAAGAATTTTTTGGGTTTTTTTTTGGCCCCCCCCAAAAAAAAAAAAATTTAAATTTAAAATTTTTAAAAAATTTTTTTTCCAAAATTTTTAAAAAAA
>JABMCL010003267.1:0-295000 GCA_018857735.1 Alviniconcha marisindica
AGTGTTCCAGAAAATTGTAAGTCCACAAGATAAAGTATGTGGTCTGTTGGGTTTTACCCCAATCAATTTTTTTTATTTGTTAACTCATACTGATTGGTAATTTGTTGGTAAAATTAGCCAGCAGATGAAAGCAATAATGCAACAGTCAAATCACGACTAACATTTTAACAAATCGTACTAGGCCTTTTTTCTTGCAAAATTTGAGAAGGCTAGTACCCTTTAAGATTCACCCCCCCCCCCCAACCCCAGAAGGTACCAGACTGACTTTCTTGGGTAATAAATAAATCCTTCAGTTGTGGCCAAAACTTGAAGCCATGTGTGCTGCAGGTTGGCTCATGACAAACATTTTATTGTAGCTGAAATGCAAGGCAACATCCTGCACTGATTATTTCTGCCAACCAAACTCTAACCCAAAATATGACCAAGACTAAGTGCCTGTAGCACCAATACGAATACATGGTGGGCAGTATACTACCATACAGAGAGAATTGCTACAGACAGGAAATTTCAAATAAAGATTTTGAAATATTACATTACATTAAAACACAGTTTAGTTGATTCTGATCACATCCCTTTATATGGCAGGGTTGCAAGGTTATCAAGTACTAAAAAGACCAGATAGCAGCTGCTTTTTTTTAAATATAGAAATACACAAGACAGAAATTGGAATTACTCTTGTGCCTAAATGGTTTGAGCAGAAAAGACCAATGACAAACTTAAAATATCCATTGCTGAATAATGCCAAAGGGTTACTGCATTACTCCTTAACTATAACAAACCTTGTTCTGTAATGGCATTTTCCGTGACTGTACAAGTGTTTGTGCTGTCTTTTTTACTTCTTTCTGCAAAACATACAAACTTGTTTTCAGCTGATTCATAGTAAACGGCATTCATATATATAACTTTATTTGGGCAAAATAAAGTACTTATTGCACTTTCAGGACTATTAGGCACTTTTTTCTACAAGATGCCCCCCCTCCCCCCCATAACAATATAAAAAAAACACTTAAATAGGGTGCACTAGCATACAAGGTGCACAAAAATTGGAAAATAAGGACACAGTAAATGAGAGACCAATAATGAAGTTGGTTTTCTTGTGTCCTGTAGTTTTGAGGTTCACTGACGATTCTCCCTTCTTGTTGACTGTGCAAGACAAAAGACAGCAGGACCTTATCCATATTGATGATTGAGTCTAGACAAATGAAATCTTCTGAAATACTCTCTGACATGAAAGCACGGAAAGCCTTCAGTTCTTCTTCCAAGTCAGTGGGTACTTGTTGACACGATTTTGTTTTTGTATGCATGCTTAGATTGTTTCTGTGCGTGATTTGGATACACCATGAGGAATTTCCTACAAAGTTCTGTATAGGTATTCTCTTTGCCACAGCCATCTTCTTTGCCTTCAATCATACCAGTATGGTTCATACTCTATGCCTGCCAGCATGCTGAACTTCAACCCAATCAGCTAGCTCTGGTTCAAGCTCTGGTTATTGTGGTTTGTGTCTGCGAAAAAAAAATCAGGAATTATTTGCTGTTAACAAAGGGACTCTCTGTGCCCTCAATTTTCTCTCCATTGACTCATTGATGCCAAGTTGCTGTACTGCCTTTCTGTTGCCAACTTCATCTCCAAGTCTGATTGCATCACATTAAAATTATGCCATGCATGTCATCCATCTGGTGCACCATTAAAGTGCAGGGTTCAAAGTACAACAACAACAACAAAAGTAGTGCCTTATAGTCCCGAAAGTATGGTAGTTATGAAATAAAAGGACAATTCACTGATAAACCAATGGTTTTAAATAATCAGCACAAAAAATATGTGCACAACCATTTACTAGAAAACTACACAATGAGTAAATTAACATAGAACTTGATCAGTGCAGAGAATCATTCAGTCATTTACTGATTCAGAATTAATATTTTTGAAACTTTATGAGAACATAAGGCAATAACCAGACAGCCAGATAAACAAGACTTACAACTTGTGTGTGACTAATGTGACAAAGGCAGTTTAAGGACAGGTAGCTGTTGATTAATACCATCCCCACCCAAAAAAGGGGAAAACATTTAAGAAAAATATATATAAAAGCTGCAACAAAGTACCAATTTACAGGATTATTTGAGAAAGTAAAAAAGAAGTTAAAAACAACAGTCAAACTGGAAATTTCAGATGCTCCCACTACAAGTCTGAATGAATTCAAGTCAGCAGCTGAAAGAGTTTCCTTTGCTGAGCCACAGTTTCAGGCAGGTCATCACTAATGCTTTAATTTGTGTTATGTACAGACTGCTGGGGTTTGTTTTTAAACAGATGGCTGCATATAAGTATTCGAGTTACTCAGAGCAGCAATGCAGCAGAGAGAGAGAGAGAGAGAGAGAGAGAGAGAGAGAGAGAGAGAGAGAGAGAGAGAGAGAGAGAGAGAGAGAGAGAGAGAGAGAGAGAGAGAGAGAGAGAGAGAGAGAGAGAGAGAGAATGTGCATGTATGCTTGTCTTCATGCGTGCTTGCGCACGTGTGTGTGTGTGTGTGTGTGTGACAAGTTTAAAGTCAGTTGGATAAGACCTTATTCACAAGAGGAGCAATTATACTCAGACAACTAGCATTCACTTTCAAGTGCAAAACCAGAAAAAGTCTGTTAATTATCTCCCTCAAATACATACTCAGCATATTGTGCATGATCTCTTAATGTATATAACAACCAAAAGACACTTAAATTATGCTGGACAAGAATCTAAAAAGCATTTGCAGTTTACATTTCTGACATACCTTGACCTTGAAACAAGCTTACGGTAATCAAATCCCTCCCCCCCCCCCCCCCCCCCCCCCCAACAAAAAAATGTCAGTCAAAATTGTTTGACACTCCTGTGACCTTGAAATATGGCCAGTCACTAAAACTGATATGAACAGATAAACCTGAATGAGTAGCAAGTCATGTAAAGTCCAACATTTATCAAATGCATGGTGTCCAATAAAAACCAATGTTAAACTTTTTGCCAGACTGCTGTGAAAAGATTTTTTTAAATAAAAATACCTGGGTAGCTGGTGAAGCCTTCACAAAAGCCATGGTGATTTCACGATGAAGAGCTAGAAGTACAATGTACTCTCGCATGTCTGAGCTGCACTTCATCTCCTGTTGAAAACAATAAATATAACTAACAGCAATGTTTGTGAACTCAAACATAATGTTGGTTTCTTACAATTAAGCAGAACACATACACACACACACACACACACACACACACACACACACACACATCATGTGCCTAGCAAACACATCTAACTCATATGTATGACAATCTGTTCACATGGACTCTTCACCTGCATGTTGTACAAAGAAATACTCACACTGAGACGCATGAGCAGTTCTCCATGGTGTTCTCTTATTTCATGCGTGATCTCGTCTCGCACAATAAGGTACTGTGGTCCACACATCAAGTACCTGTCAGCAACTTCCTCCACCTGCCAAGACCGATTTCTCAATTTAGCCATATGACTACAGTTGGTGCATGTAGGAGAACTAGAAATTTGTCTATCAATACCTTTCATATAATTTGCCTGTACTTTCAACATTAAAAATTAATCCTCATTCGATCATATATTTATAGATGGACAATACATGGGTTCTTATTTGATGTTGTGCATAAATGCAGGTGTAATCGAATGTATTGTATGTGTTTCAGGCCATGACCCTTTAACATTTCTTTCCGGTCCTTTTCCTTTTTGATTGGGTAGGAGTTTTTGGCCCCAATTATCCAAAGTGTTAAAACTTGTGCACTGGGCCCGCCGCGTCCCCTTTCCCCCAATGTTCCTGTAGTAGCAGGTCGTCAGTTAGTAATAGTTCAAGCTGCTGCCTATGCATCTGATTCAGGGGAGAGTCTGTAAGTAGTTATTTTTCTATGGCTTGTTGTTCTGTTGTTTCTCATTGATGTAAATGATGTATGTTACCATGTTCACAACGTGCCTTGATTTTGGTTCTTGAACACATGGGTAATTTCGGCATCAGATTGCTGTCTGGTTGTAGCCGCCATGGCGTCAGTGCATGTACGTTGTATGTGTTCAAATCTTAAGCTTTTATGCCACAAGATGACCAGTGCTTCCATCATGTATGCAGCTAACCCTGGTTAGCTGATATGTAGCTAGTATGTTATGTTGCCATTGTTGGATGTTCAGTTTGAGTGATGCTTTGCCGATGCAAAGTTATCCCTCTAAAGTATGGGTCCTTTGTCAGTGCGGCCGTGCAGATTTCTGTGCGGCATAACTTATTTGTTTCATTTCCTACCAATCTATGACTAACACTTTGAAGATGTTGACTTCATAGTTGTCGAATGTTCATTTTAACAGTTGAATATATGGTTTAGTGCTGAGGGCCAATTGTAAACTGTGAGACATGTTATTTCTGTTTTGATCCAGCTTTTGTATGACTGAGTCTTGGACGCGCAAACTTTCACTCTGCTTAGCTTGTAAACCCGTTCCGGGTCTTTGTGCGTGTACCCAAACTGGCCGGTGATGCGCGTCAGTAGTGGCAATTAGGTCTTTGTCTCTGTTCACTAACTGAGCAGACAGGCACAGCCAGATCAGCTTAGATTCTTGATGCACTACCCACGTCAGTAAGACCCTTGACGTTGTTCACAGATATGCTCTGCTAGTCAGTAACAGTGATCTGCTGTAGCCCTTTTGTACACGCGTTGAGTAATGAGGCTGGAGCCAGTCAGTTTATGACTGACTTCCTCCCGCTTAAGGCATGATCCCAAGTGCCACCCGTGTCACTGTCCGTCTCATTCTGTGCTTAAGTGGAACTGCTGTAACAATTATCTCATTCTTCCTGTTTAGCTAAGAATGAGCTTGGTAATCCGTATTTTTCACTGTTACTTTATTGTATACTATTATATACATGAGTTCATCAGTTCATTGACTGGCCATCTCTTGTATATTCACCGGGACACTGTGAGATACGGGTTTTAAGTGCAAGTCACGCACACAATTTATGTGCTTGATTATTAATCATTTTGTCACAGTTACCATCATGTATTATAGTAACCTACAGGTAAACCACAGGGTTACTGTATTTATTAGATAATTGCTGTTGTTTAGTCTTTACGTTTGCTTTCATGCTCTAAATGTTTTGTTTGCTTGTGTCTTTTCCAACATAGACAGTTTCCTGGTTGGTGCAAATAAAAGTTATGTTATAGCAACCTCTGACTTGTGACTCTTCATTCATACTTCCAACCTGCTTCCCTTACTCCCCACCCCACTCCCCTACACAGGTAAAGCAGAAGCATCTTAACTGTGAAGAAAAAACAACAACACCATTTCCAGAATGTTTTCCATATTCTGCCAGTATGTGCTGATACCAAAGGAAGAGTATAAGCGTGAAAATATAATATATACAAAAACATAGTATATTGGGGAGCAGGAACAACTAAGTGGTAGAGTGTCAGATTCATGATCAAAAGGTCACAGGTTCAAGCCCAGGCAGGACCGGCAGGAAAATGTTTTTAAAAATAATAATTTAGGGTCAACTTTTTGTGCCAACTTATTTTAGTATCTGTTCCACACCTTGATACCACAGTGGCACATAAATGATCCTGGTCATTCTGGCAAAAGTGCACATTAGAGCTAAATACACATGCACCCTATGTATGCGGCTTCAAATAAAGTGACACTGTAAACTGGTGCACGGTTCATTGGTTGTATGGTGTACACAGAACACGTGTTGAGAGTGGGAATTTCATGTGACGGGACCAGCCATGTCACAGTAACAACCAAACAGTGCTGTAAGTACACCACTTCAGTGGATATTAAAAAAAGTGCTATACCTTTAAAGCTAGTTACTCATTCAGTGTCGCATATGATTAGAGCACAGTGGGTCAGCTCAGAAGCAGAGAATGGAGCCCTATAGTTGCCACTGTGAAGCATGTAGGGCTCATCTCGAGATAGGTGCTTGATAAACGTTCATATAGTAAGTAATAATGTTGGCATTTAGCACACCCTGAGTCTTAAATGCCATACATGCCAAAATGATGGCTGTTAATTTCAGCTTCACCATCCATGTGTCTGCATGGCAATTAACCAACTTATATTCTGACATTGAATGTTACAAGAAATTAAGGCCTCAGTCCACAGTTTTTATAATTCCACATCTCATTTGAGCAGCGTGTCTCACAAGCTGTCATAAGCATAACCAAAAGTATTT
This sequence comes from Alviniconcha marisindica, assembly GCA_018857735.1. Taxonomy (NCBI): domain Eukaryota; kingdom Metazoa; phylum Mollusca; class Gastropoda; family Provannidae; genus Alviniconcha; species Alviniconcha marisindica. Next base: position 6,190 of record JABMCL010003267.1, read on the forward strand.
CAGTTCCCCACATCTTCCCATCTGGCAAGACACACTGTATCCAAAAAACAGCTCAGTACAACATATAAATCTGATGCACAGTTTGTTTCTATTTGCAATGTAAATCTGAGTTACCACTGATGAAATATACAGTGTCACAAAAATCACGAACACAATTGCAAACCCCCACCCCCAAGCAAGGTTTTAATTCCCACCAAACAAGACATGACCAATCCATTCCTCTGATCTGAAGCATGTATACATAACCTGATGTTATAGCTCAGTGGAACTACACAGAAATGTGTGCCCAGTTCCATATCAAATCTGCTCTGTATTTGGTGCATGTTGACTGAGCATGACTGCTCCAGGAAAATCCTGTGAGAACAGATATCTCAAAGCCTTTGCACTATTCCTGTGCATGAAGAGTAAAACTTCAGTCACATGTGACTATTTATATAACTATGCTTTGATAAGGATGTACTTTGCCATTTGATCAATCTACGCATTCAGTGCTAAAAAATGTGTTAGCTCAATGCATTACAAAACCTTTAGTCACAAGCATATACCTCTCACTCACTGGTTTTCATATGAATTAAATAAACTGTATTCCTTACTCCTGTTTGTCGACACCACAATAAATTACTTTTGTCTACAACTCAAAAAACTTCAAAATGGTGACACTCATGATGGATGCCATATTGTTGTCAGAAGTGTGCACATCATCTCTCACGTGTGTTCTCAAAGCTGCATGTAATGCCAGTTTATGCACTTCATTTCTGGTGCTGGCCACCTGTGGTCATGATTATGGGTCCCAGTCAGTGGACAATAAATTGTGTTCACTCTGACAGCTTGGGCCGGTGCTCTGCTCAAAGCCTATATAAGCAGGACAATGTCTGGGCATTCTGCCCACATGTGAAATAAGTCAATTCATCTACATCATCGGTGTACTTTCCTCCTTTGCCAAAAAACACCTTGTCCACCTTTGCTGCTAAGTTAAAAGCTGGCGCCATTCTGGCATCAGAGTCAGACATGAAAATCAGATTAGTTGTAGTGCAAAAAGAGTGGCCTAGCTATCATGACTGCTTGGGTTCCTGACATACTGCAACAAGTTGAAAATTATACTGTTGTACGTGTTAATGAACACCTTGTATGTGCCTGAGGACAGTAACAGATAAAGAAAAATAGTGAACTGGAAAAAAAGACAGCAGAATATTCTCACTGACCTGTTGCTTTATGATGGAAAGAATGTGGACATAGGACAATGACAAGCCACCAAAGTAGTCAACATATAGCATTGTTTTGTTTTTTCATGCATATTAACTAGTTGCTTTAATAATAGTTGCCAACCAGCAGCCTGTTTACACTTCTGACCAAAACTATTTATCGCCTGACATAAATCCTTCTGTTAATACAGTGGCTTTTAAGAAGTATGGTGTGGGTAAACTGGATTTTTCGTTCATAGTTGAAAACAATTTTAACAAATTTAATAGTTCCAAGATAACATACAGTCATTTTTTGAGGAATCAAATCACATTATCATGACCTTAGCAACAGCAACCCAATCTTTTCACATGGCACTATATTATATGAAGTGATGGTGCACCAACATATCAAGCTTAGTCATAAAAAAAATGATGCGGTTCAAAATATAAAGGGCCGAAATAAGCAGATAATCTCAATTTTGAAGACTTGAAACTTTCTGAAAATCACTCTGGTTCATGATTATGCAGAATCATATCACATTTACATGCAAAAAGGTTCAACAGTTCAAAAGTAGAGGCGATCATTAAGCTTGAGGATCTGAACCCTTACTGCCATGATGACCTTGAAGACAGCAATTCAACACTATTACGCGTGACACTGGACCCTCATACAAAGTTCAGATGCAAAATGTTCAGCTGTTCAGAGGGTATGGGATAAACAGGCATTTTTGGAAGTAGTACTTCTACCAATACCCCACCCTTCCATTAAAAAAAAGAGAGAAGAAATCCGATGCACGGCCTGGGAACAGAGAAAGAATCAATCCAATCTTTCAGTATGACACTCTAGCTTATGATAATTCCCTATCACACCAAGTTTGCTTGTAAAGATAGGTTTAGCAGTTTAGAAGCTAGCAATATTATGCAGCAGAAATTACATACCTTGGCAAACTGATCAGTGATATTTTCCAGGCAACTGACAGAGGACATGATCACAGAGCAGGGATTTGGAATGACCCTATTGGCCTAGTCATACTGTCAGTGCACAGCAGCATTTACTGCAGGTGGAAGATATGAAACCAAAACCAAGACATGCTGACATCAAATACAAATGAGAGAAAATGACAGCAGCCTCAATTTCAATCTCATTACCAAGCTTCATGGCATCTGAGAATACGTTTAGCCCAATACGGTCTGCTGTGGTGATTGTCTCTGGACAATGAAGATGTTTTCATCAGTCCAAACTTTTTGTGAATGCCACATTCACTCAACATTTCCTCTTTTCTATATTATGGCACTTTCCTTTCTGTTTGATGCACATTTCCACCATGTTTTACTCAATGGCTATGACACTACCAAAGTTGCACCTCATGTTCTGGAGCAATATCTTATCTAGGGATTTTTTTTTAAATTTGAGTCTAACTTCAGGGGGTTCACCTTATATCCAGAAGCACCTTGTAGAGCAGACATTACAAAAGTGTGAGTGATAAAACAGTACTATACACAGACATTATCAACAAACCTGATCAACACTGTCCAGTTTGATCCAGTTCAAACATCTCTCAGCCTCAGCTCGCTGCAGCAGTGTCATGTAGGACTGCACTCCAAAGTCCCGGCACAGCATTTTCGCAAAGAATTTTCTACAATAACAAATTGAAGGCTGCAGTTAAGAGTGTGAATGTGTGATGAGAAAGAAATTTTAAAATTAACCTTGTACTGTCAGGGTGCAAATTACAAATCACAATAACTTTTTTGGGTGTTGTGAAAACAGGGTTCATACAGGATTTTTATTTCAAAATTTCTGGACTTAGACCATTTCCCAGACACAAGTTACTGCTCAATTACACACACAGGGAATGCCAGTTTTTGCTAAACATTCCAGGACTGGAAAAATATACCTCAATTTCCCCAAATTTTCCCAAATATTTATAGACCATATGAACTCTGGTAAAAGCCAGTATGCTTGTTTGCCAGAAGTGCATGTGCATTGGTGTGTGCATGTGTGTGTGTGCAAGTGCAACAAACAAACCAAAAAAAACTCATTCCATGAAATGTGCTTTTCTATCCCCCTTAAAATGACTGCTGAGGGTGGAAAAAAGAAAAGAAAAAAGTGTTGTCAAAAGGTATGTTATGCTACCCAAAGTTACAGCTGATAAAGTATAACTGTCAAAACTTCAAACAATGTGTACTGAGCCTACAGTTATGAAGAATTCTGCATGCACACTCACTAAGCAGATTCTTTGAGAAAACAAAGCATGCATAAAGTTCAAAGCACCATACAAGTGGCTCATAACTCACTTTGGCCAGTCAGTTTCAGACCCCATTGTACAGATGAGTGAAACTTCCATGACCAAGTCCTTCAGAGGCTTTGTAAGTGGTGTGGCATTTTCTGGCTTGATGAAGTTGGCATGAAGAATGCGGGCAAAGGCAGCTAGGGCAAAGCGAAGTTTGCCCAGGGCAGTGAGAGTGTGAAGCTCCAGTGGAGAGGACTCCAGAACAAGACGAACTGTACTCAGCAGCTGCTTGATACGAGTGCATTCACTCTCAAGACTAAAAACAACTGACTCATCCTTGAAGCTTGCCTCTTTTTCACATTCCAAGTTCTTGAAAACAAAGAACAAAAAATTCTCAATCAACTCGTATTCAAATTGTACTCTGTGTTTTGAATACTTGACAGTGCATTTCAGCTTTTCACATCACTCTGCCCCACTCCCCATAATCATGTCTGCTTATGGCAAATTCATAACTAGTGGCCTCCTCACCCTCCCATTTATTACATACACACACACACACACACACACACACACACACACACACACACACACACACACACACACACACACACACACACACACACACACACACACACACAAAATCCATGAATTAACTGTAAATAGAACGAGAGCATAAGGTTTGTGTGTGTCAAGTCAATGTACATTTTACTTATTTATTCAACTGATTCAGTTGGGTAACCTGATTTTTTACCTGAAAATAAAGCAAAGGTAATGCATATTGCAATGGCTGGACAAAAAAAAAATTGCGAGTAATAACTAAAATCAGCATATTACTGGGTCATCTATATTTCTAATTAGATTGTCATTATCATATGACAAAGAGTATCAAGTCACCATCCATATTGCTCTTTCCTATTTCCTATTTTCTTTGCCTATAGTGCTTCAAATTCTTTAAAAAAATCAGTTAATTATCATTCACCTTCAGCCATAACTGGTAGCCAAAATGTCATGTCATCAGTATCATCCATCTTGCTGATCATGCAACTTCAAAAACTTACTGAAGAAAATTCAAACAGCAACAGGCACTGACAACAGTCAAAAGTGGAAGTTTATCCAATCACAAAAATGAGGCTGGTGGTCTCATTTGAATTTCCGTTATTATAAAAAAAACATGCCAGCTTCCTGTAAATACATGTGTTGAGAGGATGCCAGACAGCATTCACCAATAAAGCATAGTAAGATTTCAGTTGATGTAAAAGCAATAAAGGTGATCAAAAAGTACAATACGTGTAAAAGTATATGCTAATACAAATTTGCATCAACAAATATGTAAAGTATACACTGTTCTGAATTACCAGCATCAGGTATTTTGGGTTGTGATTTCTACTATACACTACAAACAAAATGTAACTCACTTCACTGCAGTGAATGATTAAAAGGCTAAGTTCTGTCAGCACTGGTGCAGAATGCTTCTGGTCAGCAGGCACTTGCTGTTGAATTGCCTCTTTGATGACAGACAGAAACTGGCTGATGTGATCTGACACTTGGCTTTCACTATAAAAACAAAGCAAAAAAGGACCATGAATTACTGTTTGCATACGTGTGTGTGTGTGTGTGCGCACGTATGTGCGTACTTACATGCATGTGTGTGTGGTGTGTGTGCATGTGTGTGTGCGTGCATGTGTGCACACCTACCTGCACGCATGTATATGTGTGTCTGTGTGTGTATGGTGTGAGTGTCTCCTTCTCAAGTTTCTGTGTGTGTGTGTGTGTGCATGGTGAGAGTCAGTCAGATGGTCAATCAAGTAAAACAGAAACATGAATAAAAATAATAACCTTTTTTTAAAGAAACCATTATTTTCCATGGCTAAGTTTTGCTTCATTGTGCACCAGCCCTTTAAGATCCAAACATATAAATAGTTCAAAAGAACGCTATTTATTGGGACAAAACACAACATGCAAATATTTGGGGGTAATCCCCTTTATCAAGCTACAAAACGACACTCAAACAACAGTTAAATGGTGAAAAATGAGATGCAGAACTAGGACTGTGTCCAGTGCTTGGAAGAATGTTGGCATGATAATGAGATGTAACAGGTGTCAATTCAGTTTTTCCTTGAGCACATTTGTTTGCAGTCAATGCATTTTTGGCAGTCTAGGAGTTAAATGAATCAATAAATCCAATCAATACCTGCATAGATGTATTAACAAATTACATGCTATCACATGTGCAAAACAAGCTGAACCTAAAATATGCTGTTGGACCCATGCACACACAAGGCTGTTTTTCTAGGCTGAAATCAATAAAGGATCAGAACAATTTGAAGAAAATATGTACATTACCCACAAAACATTAGTAATTTACATTAATACCTGTGTTTGAGCAGCAGACGCAGAATGAAGGATCTGAGCACAGGGGAAGGGTCCATCTGATCATCACGCAAGGTCAGTTGCTGAGTACGCAATGTTGCCACTCCCTCCACATGTCGGACGACATAAGAAAAGATGTGCTCCACCGCGTCTGGTTCTGGTGGTTCCTGGCCGGCAAAACACAACTGGGACACAACGGCCATCAGGAAGGCACTGGTCTGCTGCTGGTAGCACTCCAGATGATCTACTGCAGCTCTGTATGGAAATTCAACATAAGAACTTGCCATATTGATACCGATCATGCTCTGAACATATGCAGCAATGCTGAGTACAAAAATAAAATGAAATGGACTATCTTTGGATTTTAGAACTGGTTTACAAATATATGTACTGCTGTTTACTAATAACTGAAATTGTCAAATCCCAGAGTATGCTGTGCATCTAGACATTTCCAGCACCTTTTCAAAGTAAAGTACTGAAATTTGGTAATATACAAAACTGTCAATTCCCAGAGCATGCTATGCATTTAGACACTTCCAGCACACCTTTTCAAAACAGAACCAGGGCATTTATAATTCAACATACTAACAGGTACAAGGACTGAATGAAACATACGTACTTGTCAAAGCTGCAAGACTGTTCAGGGTCAAAGTCCGGTGGAATTTGTCTTCTGCAATCTGGACATTGGCTGTTTATCCTGGCCTCCTGTGTGTAGCACTTGTCACAGATCCTGTGCTTGCATGGTAGCTGTACTGGTGTACCTTCCAGCTTGGTATTACAGTGTTTACAAACACCTACATCTCTGTAAACATAACATGCTAATTGTAAGAATCGCATATGTAAATGTAGCATGTCTGTGATTCTCTGTGTACTGAATACAAACAACAAGAGATGGGTCTGCCTATGATTCTAACAATCTGATGCAGAATGTGTTCAAGGCACCTGGGCAGAATCAACAAACAAGGGTCAAGTTGCTTAAAGTAACTGTCATCTGGTATGTGAGTAAATACAAGGTACATAAGCTTCGCCAGATGAGGATGTATCAATCTCTGGTGGAGTTATGTATCTCGAGGATGTACCTTTTGAGGCTGTACCTATGGAGGAGTTTATGTACCTTTAGAGGATGCAACTCTGGTGGAATTTAAGTACCTTGAGGAAGTATCTCTTGAGGATGTACCTATGGTAGAGTTTATGTACCTTGTATTTACCTGCAGGCCAGGTGAGTTATATTAAGCAACTTGGGTCTTTTTTGTTGTTGTGTTTGTGCAATGCCTTTAGAGTGCTAATTAACTCCCTTGTTTGTTGAATCATGATTCTAACAGCTTTAACTCTAATAACTAGAAGTATGAAAACTAAGATGATTTTCATATTCAAAGGACCCAGCTGTTACAAACAATTTCCACAACACTGGGTCTGTGTAGCTGAAAATGGCAAGTCCTGTTTTTGCAGTAGCTATTACTGCATACAGATAAAAAATAAATAAAAAAATTGGGTCCTCTCAAACTCACCATGTTTGGACCACGCAATTCAAAGGGAAGCTTTGTAAAAGAAACAGTCATCAGCTTGGTTGGTAATATGGCAGAAACACTCAAAAGAATTTTTTGTTCTTACATTGCTTTGCTTTTTTTGTATTTTCTCTCTCTCTCTCTCTTCATTTTAAATGTTTTAGTCATTCTAAAAATAGGCTGAAAAAGCATACCAATGTCAGAAAAAAGAGTACCTGTTCAAAACACTACCATTCAAAATGGGAATAACCACAATAAAGAAAATGGTATGTAAAATTGTTCTAAAATACCAATAAAAACAACAATGCAAAATGCATACATCAGCAAATTACTCTGAAAATCCAAAGTAAATTTATGAATTCAAATCTATCCCTGTAAAGTATGTGTGCCATACACTGCACAAATTCCAGTGTGAAGTCTCCAGGGAGTCCCCCCTCCCCCCGCCCCACTTATTTCCAAGAAAGGATATAGCTGCATGATCTTAGTCTATATTTTGGATAAATCGCAGTCTTTGTTAATGTAGGCACCTGCACAATAATGCTCATCTGCTAACATTGCATGCCTGCTGCTTTACATCAGATCTTGCCTTGCTTTTTGCATTGTTCTCCCTTTTGAATGCAAGTAAGCCTACGTTTAAGTTAGGTTTGTGTGTGTATCATGTACATTACTGTCAGTGTGTGTGTCTGTGGGCAAGTGAGTGTGACAGAGAGTGCATCTGTGTGTGTGTGTGTGTGTGTGTGTGTGTGTGTGTGTGTGTGTGTGTGTGTGTGTGTGTGTGTGTGTGTGTGTGTGTGTGTGTGTGTGTGTGTGTGTGTGTGTGTGTGTGTGTGTGTGTGTGTGTGTGTGTGTGTGTGTGTGTGTGTGTGTGTGTGTGTAGAGAGGAGAGAGAGAGAGAGAGAGAGAGAGTGTGTGTGCGTGGGTGTGTGTGTGTGTGAGAGAGAGAGAGAGAGAGAGAGAGAGAGAGAGAGGAGAGAGAGAGAGAGAGAGAGAGAGAGAGAGAGAGAGAGAGAAAGAGAGTCTGTCACTGTCAGTGTGTGAGTGTTTGCAAATTGTGACTGAAGTTCACACAATAATATTCACAGTTGTACTGGTGAACTGCATTCTGTACAACTGAATGGGATCATTGTGGAAGTACTTTAAAAATTGATTGCTCTTTACATTGAAACAGAACACTTATTTGTCTTATTTGTTAACTATGAAAAAAAATTAACAGGTGGGGAGTGTGTACATGGTACTTGTTTGGCTTTTGATTTATTTTTCTCAATAATTGACATGCATGACTGCAGTGCTCTAAAACCGAATTTGTCATTTAGGCCCTACACATTCCCATCAGAGGGAAATGACTGTGCAACTGTTCATAAACTTTCAATTACATTTTACACTGAAGTGAGCACTAGGTCTTTTGCTAGGTCTGCTGGCAGGAAATGCAGGAATTTTGCATATGTAAAGTTTGAGATGTGTGTAAATAAATGTAACCGAGTGTATTGTATACATGTTTCAGGCCATGACCCTTTAATCCTTTCTTTTCCGGTTTCTTTTCCTTTTTGATTGGGTAGGAGTTTTATGGCCCCAATTATCTAAGGTGTTAAAACCTGTGCGCTGGGCCCGCAGCGTCCCTTTTCCCCAGTGTCCCTGCAGAGGCAGGTTGTTTGTTCGTCAGTGCGGCCGGTGTTCATGTGTTCATCTCAGGGGAGAGCCTGTAAGTAGTTATTTTTCTATGGCTTGTTATTCTATTGTTTCTTATTGATGTAAATAATGTATATTTATAATGTTACCATATTCACAACGTGCCTTGATTTTGGTTCTTGAACACGTGGGTAATTTCGGCGTCAGATTGCCGCCTGGTTGCAGCCGCCAACGTACACTGTGCGTTCAAATGTTAAGCCTTTATACCACAGGATGACCAGTGTTTCTAAAATGTATGCAGCTAACCTTGGTTAGCTGATATGTAGCTATTATGTTATGTTGCCATTGTTGGATGTTCAGTTGGAGTGATGCTTCGCCAATGTAAACGGTTATCCCTCAGTAGGGTATGGTTCCTATGTGCGACCGTGCAGATCTCTGTGTGGCATAACTTATTTGTTTAGTTTCCTACCAATCTATTTTTCTATGTGAAATCGGTGGTATATTATGGCTAACACTTTGAAGATGTTGACTTCATAGTTGTCGAATGTTCATTTTACTCTAATGTTCATTTTACTAGTTGAATATGGTTTAGTGCATAGGGGTGATTGTATAAACTGTGAGACATGTTATTTCTGTTTTGATCCGGCTTTTGTATGGCCGAGTCTTGGGCGCGCGGACTTTCACTCTGCTGAGCTTGTAAACCCTTTCCAGGTCTTTGTGCGTGTACCCGAACAGGCCAGTGATGCGCGTCAGTGGTGGCAATTAGGTCTTTGTCTCTGTTCACTAACCGAGCAGACAGGCACAGCCAGATCAACAAGCTTAGATTCTTGATGCGCTACCTGCATCAGTAAGATGCTTGACGTTGTTCACAGATATGCTCTGCTAGTCATAACAATAACATGCTGTAGCCCTTTTGTACATGTGTTGAGTAACGGGGCTGGAGCCGGTCGGTTTATGACTGACTTCCTCACGCTCACGGCATGGTCCCAAGTGCCACCCGTGTCACTGTCCATCTTGTTGTGTGCTTAAGTGGAACAGTGCTGTAACGATTATCTCACTCTTCCTGTTTAGTTAAGAATGATCTTGGTAATCCGTATTTTTCACTGTTACTTTACTGTATACTATTATATACTGGGAGTTCATCAGTTAATATACTGGCCATCTCTTGTATACTCACCGCGACACTGTGAGATATGAGTGCAAGTCATGCACACAAATTTATGTGCTTGATTATTAATCATTTTGTCACAGTTACCATCATGTATTATAGTAAACTACATGGTTACTGTATTTATTAGATAATTGCTGTTGTTTAGACTTTACATTTGCTTTCATATTCTAAATGTTTTGTTTGCTTGTGTCTTTTCCAACACAGACACTGTTTCCTGGTTGGTTGGTGTACAAATAAAAGTTATGTTATAGCAACCTCTGACATCCATGCTTCCAACCTGCTTCCCTCACTTCCCTACATAAAATAAAACATCAACAAACCATACAAACTGTGTGTGTGTGTGTGTGTGTAGTTACGTGAGTGTAAGAGATAAACTGGAGGAGGGGGGCTGCAAAATAGACCCTGGAGCAGCAAAATATGGCTGCAGCAAGCATGTACTGTCAGTTGAAAACAACTACATAGCCCTGCTACCAGCCCCAAGAGGGTGTGTCACAAATTCTGCCTGCAGGTGCTGGCCTTGCTTCCTACAGAATGTCACACCATGTGTGCCTTGTCTTTCTGTGGGGGAAGTCTTTCATCATCTCAAAATGATGCAATCTACATAAAAGATCCTTATGGATCTCAAAGGAATTCATGATAGATGTGAGACAGTATCTGTTACTATCATGTGACTAAGCAAGCCAATGGTAAGCATGGTGAGAACCAATCCTGGGAAAAGTGTTTAACATTCCTGAGATGAGTATGCCAACTAATGACCACTTGGGGGTCAGCTTTTTACCAGGTCACACTTCATGGGACATTAGAACCATGGTGTTGCAGATTTGAAAAGACAGATAAAGAAATAGCCACACATATATGAACTGATATAGTTGGTCTACATACCCTAGAAGATTTTTCACCATCTGGGTATTGGCATGTTTCAGGTACTGGTCCAGTAATTCCAGTGTCTTCTTTGTCTTCAAGTTGGCATCTTTACCAAGGCGCTGAAATTATGAAGTATTTTTTTTTTTACAGGAATGCCTGAAGGCTCATGTGGCAAGGATATTAGGGGGCAAATACCCTGGTACACAATGATAGCAAAAGAAAAAAGAAAAGAAAAAAAAAGGTCACTGGAGACAACTGCAAAGGTGTTGGCTTTAGTTGAGGTTACCCAATCACTCAGAAATTGATATGCACAGGAAGACAAACCTGTTACAGTATGAATAACCTATCTGATTGTAAAATTAAGCTTCCCTCCTTCAAATCATTTTAAAACAACTTTTTTCTTCTTCTAAGCTTGAATAGAAGATTGCACAAGTGTAGATCTCAAATTTACATAGCATATATTACATTCTCATTTTTCACTGGTAAAGTCATTGTTTCTGCTGAAAATCTAAAAAGCATTTATTCCTAATCTCTTATGTATTCTGATCTATCTGAGGATTGCTTCTGTATCTTTTTTCTTTCTTAATTTTTGGTTGTTGTATACATCACATACTTGTATGAAATGATTCACATGCAAGATGATCAATATATTTACACTGATTATGTACATGTTCTTAAATTTGTACCAATGACCAGTTGCTCAGCTGGTTACAGGCAGTGATCCTGACCTAGTGGACTTATCACCAATGCCCATTACTTAATGTAAATCTACTGAAGGCTGGCTTTAATCACCTTTCTGCCTATGGTGCTTGGGTGTAATTCAGAAATGAAATGCTCAAATGTTTATTATAATTATTATCTTCTCTTTTTTGGGTCATTTTTGTTGTCAGGATGTTACGATAATATTAATAATAAGAGATTATTTATGGTGCCCCATCTTGTAAGAGCCTGGAGTGCTTACGAAGACAAGGATAAGACCATTTTATCACACACACCCACACAACACACATTGACAAACACACACAACAAATTCATGCATATGAGAGAATTAACCTTGGGTAAATCAACTGCACATTCAGATTTTGGTATGCGCTATGTTGCAGGTTACAAATCCAGAACTCACTGTCCAAAGCAGATTATAGTTGACTCTTTTTGGGTCCACCTGAACACGGCTAGTATCCCTCAGCAGAGGACTCATGTAGTCAATGAACAGTTTAACAGTAGACACCCTTGTCCAAAGGCACCTGAAAATGTGGTCCACATGAACTGATCCTCTAAATGCATGCTCTCATTCTTTTTCTGGGGGCATCTCCCCCCCCCCCCCACCCCGCCCCCCCAAAAAAACACAAAGATTTGGCAGTGTGTACTGCAGTGCAATCTGGTGCAAATGGTCACCTTTTTTTTTAACTTTAAAAATATACAGACATTTGACATACACAGTTCCCCACATTGCTGGTATTGAATAAATCACAATGCATTTTGACAAATAGTAACTTTGATATTCTCCTTCAGATTGAACCTAAAGCAAAGTAACCACAATGGAATGCTAACCTGATCTCATTGAGATGTTTTTGACACCATGGGCCGTAAGTAAGCCAGTTCTGTTGTGCTGTATCCACAGTTTCCCTTCTTTGCCCTGATGCTGCAGCAGTAGAGTTGCAATCTGCATCCTGCATTACCCTTGATATCAAAGGGGCCACTTTGCTGTAGAGGTCCAGCCAGGCAAGGCAACCATCTTCCGTATTCATCTGGTTTGGTTGAGGGGTCAACTCCTTTGCAAGGATCTCCAGGAGGAGAATGTCTTCAATCTAAAATTTAGATGTCAGACTTGTATTCATAATCAATTCACATATCCAATATACAATATTTGTGCTTAAACCGCTTTAATACAGGTTCATTTATGAAGGTGAACAAACTGTTGTGTCAATGTCACAAACTTGTATTACATCACGAGTCAGTTGACATCATCACAAACATAAAGCAAACACTAAGATAACTCGCATTTAAAACCAAACTACAATTTTCCTCTAAACTGTTATGGACCAAGGCCTTAAAATTGTATTTTGAGGTTATTATTCTGCAAAGTTTGGAAGTCTTTGTTTCCAGTTAAACAATGCAAAAAATATCTGAATTTGATGTTTTGCAAAGACAAAAATTTTTATTCCCACATACTGACCATTACAGAGCCATGTACATGATGATGCACATGCATAAATTTGAAGTCAGTCACATAAATATAATTTGAGAAACACAACTGAGGTTTAATGATCTAGAGTACTGGTCTAACTCCAATTTTGGCACTAATGCTATTTAGTCCTGATGCCTTTCCTGATTTAAGTTTCTGATTGCTTGACAAATGTCTTGTTCAGTGATGGGGTTGTCTATTTCCGGGATGAATCTTCCACATTGTACATCATCTTTTGCTTGTGCTTGAATTTGATCCTTTTTTTTCACCTGCTTGGCCCAGAATAGTCTGGAAGTGGTCTTGCCATGTTCTGATATTGATTTTCTGATGTTTCTTTTTTTGTCTCACATGTGAAACGGTTTCCCCAAATTGGTTGTTTTTATTGTCTAAAAGTGCCTGACGACAGTAATTTTGTACTGTTTTTTCTTTTCGGATATTGTCAATTTGTACTCTTTTCTTTTTTCTCTGTATGTTGCCTCATCTGCATCTAATCCATTTTTTTTTTTAATTTGAAGAGGCAATCTCAGTTGTGTACTGCGCCCATGGCCCATATCAAGCCATATCATACATCTCATATTTTTGGCCACCTGAAGTAGAGTTTCAGTGAATTTCTTGAATGCCAAATCAAGTTAAAAAATGGAAAGCTTCTCACATCCTGCTTTTGGAATCTTCAGAATGTATAGCTTCCACAAAATCTTCCCTCTTTTCATGGTTCCATTTCAGAGTTGTGCTTTCTTTTTTTGTTCTGTTTTCTGACGTTTTTCCTTTTTTATTTGGATGGCTGTTGATGTTAAGATATAATGGCATATGACTTCATTTGACATGATCCCTGTCTTCAAATTTCAAGTTAAGTTTAGAAATGAGATTGACAGAAACAATGAAATAATCTATCACACTTTTGCCCTGGTTAGAAACAAATGTAATCTGATCATTTTGGTCACCAGTGTAATTTCCATTCAAAGGAGTGCAATGAAAAGTTGTACAAAAGTCTGTAAGATTTTTCCAAATTCCTCTGTGATTTTATCTCCAGATTGGTTTGAGATTTTATCTTAGGACTGTCTATTACCATCTCCACCCACATTGCATCTAAGCACATCATTACTAGTATCATCAACTGAAAGACTCCAATCGCCAATATGTGCATTCCAATCACAGATGTATGAAGTATCTCCTCTTTCACACAGACTCAGGAGAAAATCTGCCAGATGACGGCTGTTACATCTGTACACAGTTGGTCTTTTCACAATTTGAAATAAATCACTTTATCATAATCACATTCGACACATGTAACAGACTGCGCATGACTTTTGTCTGCAAAGAGAGAGAGAAAGAGAGTGAGAGAGCAAGAGAGAGGGGGGTACATCATTTAATTTCTTTTCTTTTTTCTTTTCTCTTATAAAGCTGTGTTTGCTGTGGGAAAAGGTCAACTTCAATTGGGGAAATTGTGTATGTTGGTGTATGTGTTTGTACATCTTGAGCATACACACTGGTTGAGACCATACAAGCAACATAATTGTGCCAACCACCGACAGTATCGATCAAGAAAGAAGTTTGTGAACTTACACATTTGCTGCTGGAAACACACACATTGACTATACACATGCACACACCCCAGAGAAAGAGAAACAATTTTTGTTTAAAGCGGTGAAGCCTTTGAAATGATTCTTTGTATCTACATCAGATCTTGGCTTGAACTGGCATAATTCTGCTGACTGTAGCACAAACACCATAATTATTGACATTGCACCAAAGGAGTATGTTCATGGGATGCAGCTCCTGTTTAGCAGCTTCAGCACGTATTGCCCTTGAGCAGTCTCTATTATTCTATGTCTGTGGCATGTAATATGCCCAAAAATAGCATGCACATGTACATGTATTATCAACATGTCAAGAATGATCACTGCCAAGTCAGACCAACAGAGTGCTCTGCACTGAGCTCCAAGCCCAACCTCCCATACTTAGTTTCACCACCTAATCTGACAAACCTGTTGGAGTGTGTTGATTGGTAGACTGCAAATTGACTAGTCTTATTCCAGCATTCAAATAAACATAATCTGTTTCATTTAATAGCAGGAAATTTCTCTCATCATCTAATTTGCTCTGCTGCTATGCTTTGGGCCAGGGACAGAACACGGTGCTGTGAGCGGGCTCCATGTTAAAATCTCATTTGGCTCCTCTGAGTCTGTTTGTGTTATTAGTGTTTGTCAGTTTGGAAAAAAGAGGAAGATGAGAAATAAAATGACCAATGGGCTGTCCTGGAAAGTCAGGAAAAGAATGACAAAGAAAAAAGTATAAATGGTGAAATACAAATGGAAGCAGAAGTGGAAAGAGAAAGAAACCAGACTGTGATATATGTGTTTCACAATGTAGCAATTATTAGACACAATCTGGGGTTTTAACCTTCTTTTCCTTTTTTACATCTTTCCTTCGCTGGCATTGTGTTTTAAAGCAACTATAATACTTGAAGGTATGGATTTTGTTTCAAAATGTTCTGCTGATTTCACTTTGAATTCAGGCTACAAGTTTTGTGAGTGATGACTTTGCTCATCTAGGCTGGTGCATACAGCACCGTCTTCAAGGTTTTGGCCTGGGTGAAGTGTACACACACTATGTTAGTTGAGGCACAGAGTGCTGTGCAGAAACAAACTTTAAAGCCCCTCAAATGTTTCCTGAATTTGATACAAACACAAATGGGTATATTAAAAGCATATCCTGAAATTTATGTTTTTGCTCTTGGGTCTATCAGATGCAACATGTTCTGAAATGTCTAGTTTCCTCAATTTAAAGCCTTAGTCACCAGTTCATTGTCTTGATCAAAGACTTGTGGGTCATGTCGTTTGTCCTGCAGAGCCTGAATGGCCTGTGGATGACAGGCAGCCATGTCCAGCACAGCCTGCAGTCTGGGTCGGACAGCGACCATTAGCCGGTGAACCCTCACCAGCACCTGGCTCAGTCTGTGTGCCTGCACCTCAACCCCTTCCTGTCCCAGAGCACCGTTCATGCACTGCATCAGCAGCTGCACAAACAAACAAGGTTTGTTGCCTTGTGTACCAAATCCCCCCCCCCCCCCCCCCCCCCCCCCCACCTACCCCCAGTGTTACAGTCAACATATATGTCCACTTTACACTTGGTCAAGTTATTAGTAATATTATATCAACACACCTAGTTTGGTTGCAAAAAGCAAAATAGTATAGAAAACATAGGGTTGAAAAACATTCAGTAAAGTTTTCAATTTATGCTATGACCTTGATCTTGAACACAGCAATCAAATCTTTTCACAAGACACTCTGGCTTTTGATGATGTACCCTTCTGCTCATGATGTATCACTGTGCAAAGTTTGGTTACTAAAGGTTCAGTAGTTCAGATCAATTAGTTCAAGACAAATATTTATTGAAGTTTTCAACCATTACTGTAACCGTGACCTTGAACACAGCATCCAGTCTTTTTAGAAGACACTCTGGCTTTATAATGATGTACCATCAAACTAAGTTTGGTTGCAAAAGGATTAGCAGTTCTGAAGATACAGTAGAAACAGTCATATTTCAATTATATGACCCTCATTGTGACTTTGACCTTGAAGATAGCAACCCCCCCCCCCCTTCTTTTTTTAAAAACATGACACTGGTTTGTGATGATACATCATCAAGTTTGATTATAAAAGATTCAGCGGTTCACATATCATCCAGACAAACAATTACAATTTTGAACCTTTGCTGTGGCCTTGAACTTGAATACATCAATCCAATATTTTCACAAGACCCTCTGGCTTATGAGGATGTACTGTCAAACTAAGTTTGACTGCAAATGAATTGATCTCTTTCACATTACTGTGTAGAAGACTTGAATTACAACAACAACAAAATAGCCCATGAGTATAAATGTAGAATAAATGAAACCAAATCACTCCTGCAATTTTCTTGAAAGACAGTATATCACATGGAAATGATATACTATGACACATCTTGTACAGAGTTGCTACTGCATTAAGCATTGGCTGAATGAGCAAAAGGTGTGTGCACTTACTCAGCTTAATGTTAATTGCAATGTAGTAGCGTTGTGATGTGCTTTACAGACCACTAACTGACACAAGGTAACAACAAACAATAACAATATACTTTATTCATCCCAGCGGGAAATTAAAGCTGTCGTTCAATCGCACAATGAAGAACATATTTCAATCATTCTATGTCATAAAACACATGCACATACACACTCTTAGACATACACCCCCTTTCTCTCAATCTGCATACACTAACAAGAATGATCTAATGCTAATACCTAGCAAACCCAGAATTACCTGGAATAATGCTTTCTCTGTCAACCCAAAATGTAAAAACTCTCAAAATAATTCAATAAAAATCAGTAGGTAGTGACCATATTTAATACTCTCAGGTTGTTAACATTAGAAATACAGCTATAATCATTAATTGTCACATATGGTCAAACCCTATGCATGTATTGAAGATGCTTACTTCTCCAGGTGCATTGTCTTTGTTTTTATGTTAAAAATTGTTTTTTAAAGATGGTTTTCCAACCTCATGTTGCTGCACATTCAGCCTGAAGGTAGCATGCAGCAGATCAGAAAGGTAACGATGCAAAAATGCTGGGGCTAAGTCTGGCGAGATGACATCCTGCAGGTGGTGACTGATGGTAGATTTCTCAAATGCTTCACACGCAGTCTCTTCTGTGCACTCTACATCAAAAAGCAAATTGATTTTCAAAAGTTGATAATCTCTGTGAGGATTGTTTTTGAAAACACCACCAAGTGTGACAAAATTACATGATCAAACTCAAGGTTTAACATAAATAGAAAAACACAACACTGAGTAAACTCTGAGGCCCTATTTTTCTATTCATTTGTTTACCCTAACCTCCCCCCCCCCCCCCCCCACCCCCACCCCCACGAGTAGTGACTGTGGATGGCTGCACATATACATATGAAAAAAATCTTGTTAAACCCAGAAAACCTAACTGAATCTCCATGTACTAGAACAGTACAACTGTAACAATGTTGTTATGCATTTTTATACCAGAATATGCTTTGAGCACCTGTGTTGTGGTATTAGAAAAAAAGAAGTTTTTTCTGCTTCAATGTATATGATTCCATGCAAATTAAGCTTTAGTACTGCAATCTTTCTTTCTTTTTTAAAGACTTGTCTAAATGCAGCTTTAGTGGGCAATTGATAACAAGTGTCAGGGTGTCTTGGATGCGAGACCCTGTGCCAGGTTGTTGCGGTCACTGCTGTGCTGATAAGGCCAGGACCTTGGCCAGTGGAAAAGGTTAGCAGAACATTGCTTGCTCCATCTAAACACAATTTTCTTTCAGGTAGTCTAGAGTGGTGGCGGCAATGTGGGCACTCGAGTTGTGGTAGAGCAGCAGGGTGTAGGTGGACTCTCATCTCGGAAAAGCCAGACTGCAGACTGCTGCTTGATTTCTTGGTCTTACTGATATACAAAAGTGTTGTCACCCATAATGATGCGCCAGACAGCTCATACCATTGATTTCCTCAAGTTCCATGCTATGCAAAAAGGGCTTCAGCTGACACTTTAACCAAGACCAGTAGATGTGTTAGATCTGACTGATGGACAAAATCACAGACAGCAGACACTCATCAGACTGGAAGAGCCACATGTACAAGACAGCAGCAGGGTCATTTAGAGGGTATGTTGGGAGTTTTGGGGCCAATCAGATCACAGCAAAGGAGTGCATGTTTTGCATATGTTCCATTATCCAGGAGCATAAATGTAAAAATGATTTATGCATTTTGTTCTCTCTATGTTTGTGAATGCCATATGCAGTTTTTAAAAGCCTTGGGTTTGAGTTATGTAACCACTTTGGTTGTGAGGGAGATGAGACTTGTCACTGGAAAGTGAAGGCATAAATATGTGGTGCTGTTGATTACATAATTACTACTTTTTTTTAGAGAAGAAATTCAAAAAGAAGAAATGTTTGATCTGGAGTATGTATTTCACAGCACAATGACAAGTCTGGAAGAAGAAAAAAGAGTTGCAGGCATCACAGGCCTTCTGGGGTATGTCGTTTCTGACAGTATACACAGCTAATGATGCAGCTGGTTAGAGGCAGAGATAGGGGGCAGGGGGGAGGGGGGAGCTAATGTCCCATCTTGGTCTCAGAGTTACCCAGGGTTCCATGCTCTGCGTGCACAATCACAGGGAGATTAGGGGTTACTCTCAAGTCTATCATAAAACAAGTGCAACCATTTCACTTGAAACTGATGATAAAAGGTCACAGCCACTCCATGGTGTGTAAGAAACACATAAAGGGACCATAAACTGAGGGATAAAGAAATGGATTTCTTTTTCTCTCAGGGTCATGTGATATAGCGACAAAACATTACTGCTTGAAAGAATACCTTCATTATCTTCCTGTGCAGGTGGCTTCACAAGGAATGCCTCAATCATCTCAATTATGACCCATGAAAATGGCAATGAAGAACCCCTCATGTCTTCTCCCGCAAAAGTGCAGCGACAGGCAAATTCTCGGAGTTCTGTCTGATGACCTGACATGGACAGCAGATCAGAGTACTGGAGCCGACACAGGGATGGGTCATTGAGGACCCTGAGCCACAACTCCAATGCCCAACCTCCTTCATTCAGCATGTCCAGGTTGTGGTTGGTGTCCAAGTAGGCAATGACACCGGCAAGGATGGGAACCATATGATGCTCCAAACACAGCATCCAGGCTCGTCTGAGAATGAATAAAAGAAACAAGGCAATGAAAGCTGTGTCAGTTAAATCCAATTGCAAGATGACAGAACATGTTAACAGAATTCATTTCTAATTAAACACACATTATATATATACGAATACAATAATCAGTAACATTTCAGATTCTTCAAACATAATAATAATAGATACTTAGAGTGCCTAACCTGCATTGGTGCTAAGCACTTACAAATTCTTTAACACGAACTAGTATCTCAGGGCAATGGGTCTGAAGAAAAGGTTTCTAAATAATAAGGGGAAATTAATGGACGTAATGCTGTTTCAAACCTCATTGTGCCAGCTTTCTTGACCATTTCAGGTGTGGCAGCATCCTGTGCCAGCCAGTTCTTGGCATCACTTTGCCTGGTTTCTTTTTCTTGCAGCATGGAAACAACCATCTTCAAAATGCCAAAGAAGAATCTGTCATCTCCTGGAAAAAAGGAGAAACTGATGACATTAAAAGCTGTACCACGCAGTGGATTCCACAAGAAACTTCTGCAACAACTGACAGTTAAGTAGCCATATTTCATTTATACCATCATTTGTTAGTGTAATATCCCTGGCATTTTCCCAGTGTAATGAAAAAGTGCCACAACAGTATTTGCTAACTTATGGCTCAAAGATTGTGTGAAGCATTAAAAAAAAAAAATGTTGTATCATCTTTGAGTGGAAAAAAATCAAAACAGGAAGGGAATGACATACAGCATTAATAACAATGCACCTTCTCTCTCTAACAACACTGTGGCCATGTGTTCCTGCTCTGTCAGTGAAAAATTAGGTGACAGCCAGTTTGATTCAAGGAAAATCTACACTCCCTTGCTATCAAATATTTTTGGTGAAATGTCTTGGGTCATAAAATCATCCTTAATTCGTTCATGAATGTCTCTACTGGTGACTCTATAGTTATGTGGCTAACACAGCACTTCTGGTTTACAGCAGCACACATTCAAACAGTAAGCATCATCTATGGCCATGCCAAGTAGCTTCAAGCCAAAATACAGCATCATGAGTTGTTAGGCTCGTCATCATTCAGTGTTCTCCAGTAAAACTGTCTCAGATTCAGGGTGGCTCTTTATGCTGTGCTTTTGTGCTGATCCTCTATGTTCGTCCATTCTAATCCTGATGCAACCTTCCTTTGCCAAATAAAGAACACATATCAAACAAGACAGAGGGAGAGAGGACAAGAGAGAATGAGAGAGAGAGAAGGGAGGGGGGGAGGGAGAGAGCATTCAGCACTAACTTCCTTGTTCAAGGCAGCTAAGAAGAACAGCAATGCGTTCCGCTGATCGGCCATTGACAAAGGCACCATCCCGTACTCTAGCAACAGCAGCCTGAATACAGGATGTCATGAGATGCCGAACCAGATCCACTGTGAAGGTCTGCTGTGTTGTTTCCAGCTCTTCCACAGTTTGAGGCTTTAACAGGAGAGACATACCATAATTTTTTGACATGTATTCACATGTACATCAATATAAACAACCGCAAAAATTTACTCTGAAATGGAACAATTGTGGTGTCGTAAGATAATTGGGCACTTTTCATTTTAACTTTAATTGTTGTCCAGAGGACTGCACTTCATTTTCTGCCTCAAATAACTGATTGTAAACCATTCACTTATGTGGTGATTTTACTTCATCTATGCAGTTAAACAGAGTATGATTTTCATGATCTTTTTACTAAAAAGGTTAACTTTTCATCATCAAGCATGATAAATCCTCCTCAAAATTGCATATTGTGCAAGTGTTCAGGAAATACCATAAAATAAAACTTGGTTTTTAGCAGTAACACAGCTTTAGAAGTCAACTGTTGGTAAACTTGTGACTGGCTTATTGGATCGTCATGGGAGAATGTGATATGCCCCCATAGACTATCAAACACACATAACCATAACAAAAATGACAACTGATGTCTCTTGCCATAGTATGTAGGTTTTTAATGTGCACATTCCATGTCCATATTTATGACAGATTGTTGAATTCTTGATCAAATCTGGTCACCAAGCACATAACTGACTACAGCGTTGGTGGGATGTAGCTCAGTTGGACTAGAGCATTGGACCAAAAAGCCAGGTACAGTATTAACAAGGGTTTATTTCCATGGTGTGGCAACATCTTTCTCTCCCAGAGCCAATTTTCAGTGTTTTTAACCCCCTGTGTGTAATCGCATGCATCAACATCTGTGTGCACATTAAAAATCTCAAACACTGACAGCTATTGGGTGGTTCAGGTGGTGTTGTTAACTCCCTTGACTTTTGCCTGGCATCGCGTAAGTCCATTGGCTGCTTTTACTTCTGGTGTGTACTTTCTTCACAATGGAAGGCGGTGACAGTGAATTTGCAAATTTTACACTGCCAATTTTAAAGGCATTTTTGGAGGCCTGTAGTCAGAATGTGTTCGGCAACAAGCAATAACTTGTTGCTCGTGCTATAGGATGCCCCAAAACGCATTTTTTCCACGAAATTGCAATCTTCTGGTCAGCCAAAAAATGATGCAAAGACACTTTTTTTCCATCCTCCATCCCCTTGCCCCAATAATTTTTGCAACTGCAACAGTGGTGGCATTTGTACTGCTTTGCAACAGACAATTTCCGGAAATAACAGGGGAGATAATCCGGAAGAATGAAGCCCCTGCAGTAGGACTTCATTTCAGACACGGACTACTAGTATATATAGGTCCATGATTTCAGAATTGAGGTGACAGTCGAAAAGCGCTGGTCTGTGACAGTATCAGACCTTCAGGCATGGACCTATGCTATACTGGACTGCCGGATAGTGCTATGCGCTAGAAACACTTCTTTTTTCTTCTTTTTTTCCCTGTGTGCTAGTCTTTTTGGCGGGGCCACATGCGGTGTGTCCGTCTGGAATGGCAGACTGACTGAATTGGCTGTGAGCGTTCATTATTTACACCATGTTCTTGATTAAGAGGAAGAAATGTAAAAAAATCATCGGTAGCCTCTGCTGCATCATCAGTAGCATTTCATGGCTTACCAGAAGCACATCACTGCGAGCAGAGGATTGAATACAGAACCAGAAATAGTGAAGCCGGTTGCTCTATTCCATCACTCGCATTGGATTGTGGATAGCAGTCGACAATCTTCTCCAGGTATCTCACCTAAAGATTGCTTCAAATATGGTAAGTTCTGAGGTGTCGATCATTTCTCGTATAAACTGGTATCTTGATAGATTGACAGATGTGTTGTGTGTCAGCGTGAAGCGAAATGTCCATCAGGACATTTGACATCAGGAGGGTAGTGTAAACAACAAAAACACTACACCATGTTTACATGCACTTCAGCAGCGAGTGTGTACTGTTAATTAATACGATATTCACTGAATTTGTTCAGATTTAGAGGTGGTACACTGTTAGGGAATAATGACTTGACATTCAGAAATCACCCAGAAATAGATCTAAGGATAGATCAAAGTGTGCAACTAACTCATAACTCATGTAAGTAAGCAGAATAATCTGCCAGAGAAATCTGCATAAGCAGACCAAAACAAACATAATAACAACATATAATGCAGAATGTATTGGAGATGGGTGTAAAAAGTCACAAGGCCTGACTAAAAAGTGAGTTTTATCACATTTGTCTTTTAGTATGCTTATGCGCCATTGACATTTGATCTAGATCAAGTTTCCGAGTAACACCGTGCAGGCTTCCTCAGTGCTGATGTCGGCAAAACAACTGATCATGTACTGAAATCTCACCTTTTACAGACCGTAATAAAACTAACTTTGTTGCAAACTTTTGATTCATTCATTAGATATGAAGCCATTTTATTGATTTAAATTATATAAGTGACTCAAAATGGCATTTAAAATGTCCCAGGAATTTCCGACCGCCTCCTTGGATATTACCCAAGATTTTCATATTTTAAACAGTGCTTATGTATACATTGTTATTCCATCCTCAAACCAAAAACATACAACTGGCTCCCTAACACACACACACACACACCACACACAGGCACACACACACACACACAATGACCAGCAACAACTACAAACAAAAAGCAACTGGGCACGTCACATCTCTTGCTAATGGTCATTTCACTGGCACAGAAGCTCCTTTCATGTGCAAAATTCCGACTGCTTTGAGTAATAAAAAAAAAGATACAATTTTGCTGACACTGGACTGGCTGTGGGGACACCTGCAGGCTTTGCTCCAACGAAGGAATGTTTCAAGCGTTCGCTTTGGTTTGGCAAACGGCACCAAATGGACGCCTTCACAAAACTGGGGGAACCTACTATCAGAGCTGCATGTACCCCACAGACAGTGCTTGGCCGGCATTTCCAATGCCTTTTCTGCTTCTTTTACCAGTATCTGGCCATCTTTCCCGCAGTTTTTGTGTACCCCCAACAAAGCGTGTCTACTTTGCGCTACACCCGCAGG
This sequence comes from Alviniconcha marisindica, assembly GCA_018857735.1. Lineage (NCBI taxonomy): Eukaryota > Metazoa > Mollusca > Gastropoda > Provannidae > Alviniconcha > Alviniconcha marisindica. The sequence goes on from JABMCL010003267.1 coordinate 30,442, forward strand.
CACTTACCGAGTGCAGTCCCCTGGATTTCCGAAGATCGGCTATTCTAGGTTCAACTTCTATTGTTATACACAGCGTGAAGCAACGCCTACTCAGAAATCGGCCCGGAAGTGACACTGCAACCTCTCACGACTTCTTACATGAAAGATTACAAAGGGCATTCACTCATGCAAACCAGCTTCACTGAACTGAACTGCCCAATACCACTGGTCTGGTCTGGCAGCTGTCAAAGTTGATATGTTCTAACAACCAACTTCACACCCTGACATCACAGAGACAGAGGCTGAGCGAGAGAGACTGCTTAAAGCATTTAATTAAAACACATTCTGTCATATTTTTTAGCGAGTAGTAAACGCATGGGGTTTGAGCAATTGCATGAGAGGGGTTTATTTTGCGTTTGCATATTGGCGACATCTGAATCATTTTATGTATTTATTTTGAATGGGTGCTGCCACTTGACAGAAAAATCAGCAACACTGATCATTTGCAACAAGGTCTGCAACTTTAAAAAAGCCAGTAGCTCATGACCAGAAACAAAACTGACTTGGAATGAACTGTGTTTATGTCCATTTTAGATGTTCTATTTTTCACTGACAACAAATATTCAGGTCAAAGTGCAGAAAAAAAACTAGCATGTAATTGAATGTTGAGGCATTATATTTTGATCTGAAAGACCTTAAACAGAATGAAACTGGAGGGGGAAGGGAGGAGAGAGAATAAAAAGGTCCTACTCCAGTAAAGAGCCTACTGGGTGTATCAGTCTCCCCCCCCCCCCCCCCCCCCCCCGCCCCCCCCCCCAAAAAAACCAAATCCATTTTTTCTGTCCACAATGCTATGTAGAGACCAAATATTTAAGTATTTTCAAAGGCATCACCATCCATTAAGCTTTTTCAGTCCTACACATCACAAACATGCTCTGTGAATATAGCTCAAATATAGTAATAGTAGTAACACTAAAGGTAGTACATGTTGTCAGTAAAATACCACCATGGGTCAGAATTTGATTATTTAAAACAGACAACTTTTAAATTTAGTTGAATAACAGCTGGGAGGGATGGAATTAAGGGTAGGTAGTAATATAATGATAATGATTCTTTTTCTTTATATATTACTGCTTCTCATATGGCACATGTACTTTTTGTGTGTGTGCATATTATACAGTGTTAGTTGTCATAATTATATGTATTGTGTTTGTAAAACTTAGAAATGTTGGAGAATGTTGTAAAGTGCAAAGAGTTTGTGTACACCAGAGAATAGCGCTATACAAAAGTTATCTATTATTATTATTATCCTACCTGGGGTTCATAGTTCAGGAGCTGTGTGAGAGTCGAGGTGGCTGTCCTGGGCTGTCCGTCCTAATGAGCCTTCTGGTTTCCGTGGATGTAAAGCTATATTGAACCATGCTTCGGCATTGGTCCCAGCTTGTCCCTAATATGTCAACTGACATCTGAGGACATTAAGCAACCCTACCTACCTATCCTACCTGGCCTGCCCTGTGCCCTCAACGCAAAGAGACTGTACACATTTTCTTCGTACTTGCCATTAGTCATACAAAAAACAATAAATTTACATTATCACCTCACTGAGAACCCCTCATATTGGTCAGATAAAACTCCTATTGTGCACAAATGGATCTTAATCTCTTTATCACCTGTCTGCCATTGTCTGGTGCCACAGAGGCAAGAAGTTGAGCTGGAGTTGAAGTCTGCAGCTGTGACAGAGAGGGTACTGCAAGGGCAGGACTGCGAAGATCATCCACATGGGCGCAGTGCCAGAGTCCCCCCTATTGTTTGCACAAATAAATACCAGATTCACTTTACTGACATCAAAAGAAGCTTCAGGAAATAGTGACAAGAACAGCTCATTTGTCAAAGATTGCAAAATAAGTCTGTACCTGACTATTAACTACGAATTAGAGATTTATTAACTCTTGCAGTACAGACCAAATCCTTTTTAATAACCTACTTTGCATGCTGTCATACATAAAGGCCCATATGCATGAGGAGTCAATATTCCCCTTAATCAGGTTTATCTTCTAACTATAGTGATGACATTAAATTTCTTTGCTAAGAGTGATGTGCAAATGGGACTATTCAGTTGGCCTAATCATGTTTAAAGTTATAGACTCAATTTTTGACATTTAAGCAGCCTAAGCACTGTATATAAATGGTGGTTCTGATGCTGCTGTTACTGCCAGGGGCTACTATTGAAGACACAACAAACATTTGTATGGACCACTGCCACCCCATGCACCAATGAAGACCACAAATTACTCAAGAGTTTAGATTCAAGCATCAAGGCACATCATAATCAACACAGATAGTGAAGAGGAGACATGAAAATCTGAAATGGGAAGGGGTCCTTAGGTCAGTCACTGACATCTGCTGCAAATGAGTGAACTTTCATTCAACTTTCTAAACAACTTCAAACTGTTATCACACAATGTCCAATCAGTTTAGAATTTTGATGTCACATGTGTTGCATTGTTGGTAAAACAAGGGACTGTCCCAATCTACAAACAAACACAAGCCAATGACTATTTCTGTCACTAATGGCAACTAGTGCATGTGGAAAGAGAGCCTGACTTATGGACTACAGCAAATCAAGATTAGTGGTTATCTGTGTTTGACTTTATTTGTTCATCATACATATGGGCCAAGCCTGTTACACAACTGGATACATTAAAACTGCCAGTGATAATGATTAAATAAAACAAGCACTGACCATAAACCCAGAGAAAATTTTGGTTGCCACACGTGGTAGCTGCACGATGAAAACAACATGATGGTTGGTGACATCAGACCACAATGTCTGAACGCAGTACTCAGCACACTGTAGCAGGTTTTGGTTGATGTTGCCACGCTCACACTGAACAAGCAGCACACGCTGTTGCTTGTCGTCATGTTCACTTGACCGAAGGAAGCAACTGAAAACAGTAACAATTATTCAATTCACTTCTCTCCAAACCACAAGCAAGTTTCATAAATAGGCTTCCTTTAACAAGAATGTTATTACCTGATGGTCATATAAAAAGTGGGTTGTTAATGGGGTTTTGTTTCTGCTGAAGACTGGGCATTCAAAATATTTGTTCCACCAATACATTCTGCTAACCTGGCAGCAGGGTTATGAAGACAAACTTTCTTCTCCTGCATCACACTATTGGTCTCATTTTCTAGTTACAGATGATGATGATGCTAGTGTTAGATATTCTATTTTGCCTATCTGGCTGTCATGTCTGCCATAACTGACTGCCCCAGACTACCTGTCACCACCTGCTGTTTTTTTCTTACCGCATGACCCCAGACCACCCGGTAGCGGCTGGCTAGCAGACACTCCATCCTGGCATCCCAGCTTATGCAAATAGGAATGGGATTCTGGCAAGACTTCTAGCCTCATTTCCGCTATTGTTTACTACTTCCAGCGATGTCCTTTGTTTGAACTTCAGTGGATTTTGAGAGACACTGTGAACTTTCAAAGTTGTAGGACAGACACACAATAGATGCATGAAAATAATGCACAAAAGCCCAACTGTTAGCAATGGCATCGGAGCTTCATCCTTTGAGATTTGAACTGCAAATTTGGCTCAGTCGCTTACCCTGGGCACCCTAACAAACTCATGGAGCTTCATCTTTGGAGATTCAAACTGGAAATTTCGCTAAGAGGGTTATCCCGTAGGCACCCTAAAACCTGACATTCAGACACAGACATTTCTCATTTGGGATTTTTTTTTTAAATGCTTTTATTTTTGAGTGAAAAAACTCAAAACCTGTTGGATATACAAGAACAATGTATCTGCAAACTGGGAAAACTACAAGGTGAGCTGAAACCTTTATTTGGTGTTTATTGTTGATTTTTAAAGTTGTATACTGGGATCATTTGATACAGTTATTTCCCTTCACATGGGACTTCATAGCGAAAGGGCTGCGGCTGGTCTCGGGCCAAGTGGGTTAAATAGAGGTGCCAGGCATAGTTTGGGATAAATAAAGTCTGGTCAGCATGTCAAAAACAAAACAAAACAAGAAACTATGGCCGCAGCTATACAATTCAGTAGAAATTCCACTAGCATTAGGAATTAGTTATGCTGGGTAGAGCAACTATGTGGCGAATGGCTTTGTTCAGGGGAGTTGTCCCAACTTTCCCAAGAAAAATTCCCATTTGGGAAAGTAAAATATAGAAAACAAACAGAGTGGGTGGATCTCAACTAAAAATCACACTACATAAGGTTATGCAGAGGTGGTAAACAAGCATGCAAAGTGCAGTGTTGATGAAAATAAACAGCTGCAAATTCCTCCCAGGCTGATTTCCAAAACCCAAATTATTTTCTTTACAATACATGGATCTTGCTCTGCATGCATGGATTATTGTTGCCATCTTGGATGTAATTGTTACAGGAGGTCTTGACAACATTTCTAATATATAGTGTAAGAATCCCAGTTTTCCAACCACCTTAAAAATCTATCGAAAGTGTCTATAAAAGAGGGGTAGCCATTAGTGAGGGGTTTGTCAGCTTCAACCCAATTCTGCTGAACTTAGTATGTAATACTGTTTACAGTACAAGTATTGGTGTTTCTTTTAGGCAATAAAGATCTGTATTTTTTGCATGCTATTATAGTCATGAGGTAACCCTGTGTGGTTGACATGTTAAAACCCAAATACTGTACACTAATATCTTCACTCATGTAGTACTGTTCCCTCTCACAACTTTGATTTGTATTATGAATACTTGGAAAAAGCATTCCATACCTTTGCAAACTGGTCTTTTGAATGACAGCACTGACACATCCAATATAAATGCAGACACAGGATTTACAACAATGACAAGCCATACTGTCCGCCTGTTGCAGTACTTACTGTTATGGTGTAGAAGACTATGATAATGAAAACAACTAAAAGCACTGAAGAGTACAGTGCCCAATTATCAAGGAGGATGACAAAAATAAAGTACTCATGTTAAAATTACTTGCATTCATGTCATTGACACTGAGAATGAGAGCCTACATTTCCAATCCCTTTGTATAAACAAGATTTGTAACCATCATAACTAAGCCATACTGTCTGTCTGCTGTAGTGCTTATATATTGTGAAATATAAACAATGAGCTGATGCCCAAAACAGCATGCAGGCACATCAAACAATACTTACATCAAACAATACCATATCTAAAACTTCCACAGATGACAATAGATTCACTGAGAAGGTCATGCAACCTCTTTCACAGCAAGGGATTGGCCTGGGCATAGGCAAACTCATCTGCATGTCAACCATGCTGACTGTTTAAAGGGGAAACAGTATGAAAAAAAGGTGCCCGTGCTGCAAGGAGAGTTTGTGCTCTCTTGCACTGAAGAGTTCTGCTGGGGCCCTATTTGGCAACAAGGCTATTGGAAACTAAAGACAAACCAAAAGAACCATACTTCAGTTTGTGCTGGAACTGTTGCTCTGTATGGAATGCATGCAGAGACAGAAGTGTGAAGCTAAATCCAGGATGTTGTCTTTCCAGTTCTGAACGCTCCCTGTCCGTCAACAGCTTAGAGTGGGTGGTGACCTGTTAATGATATGAACATGTATGATTACACTGATTTATGTAGCTTTCCAGGTCTTGTGAACAACAATCACATTTACTGTGATTGCCTAAACAACAAAAGAGCACATCATCTGACATGATCTGCATACCATGATGTCTTGCTTGCATGGACATGGATAAAATGCTCTGATTGCCTAAACAACAAAAGAGCATGTCATTCATGTCCATACATATTATGTCTGCAGATTATGTCTTGCTTGCATGGACATGGATGTAATTCTCAATCACCTCCTATTTAGGACAAAACAAATCCCCTTCCAATGTGTCTGTGAGCTTCACACAGATATCACCAGATTTCTGCCAAAAATCACCATCAACTGAAATGAGCTACCAGAGGTCAACGCGTCAGTGAGCACTCTTTCACAGATTTGCGATTTGCTTAAAGAATGTTCATTAACAAGAACTGTTAGCTGAAGATGAAGAATTCCAAAAACTTTAACTGTAACAACACAAGAAATAAACAGAAAACCAAAATCATCAATATTAAAGTTCTCTCAAGTGTTATGTGGATCACTTTAAACAGCACTATTCTCTGCTCTTGAGCAGACTCACTGCACTTGTTGCACGTAATTCTAAATGAGTGACTAGCCTTTTATATCACATTTTTGAATATCCACTGAAGTGGTGTACTTCAGTGCTGTTTGTTGTGAGCTGACCACCAAAATTAAATGGAGGCCAAGAGCACTGTTAACACTGTTGTAGATATAATCTTGGCTATGCTATTAACAAAATCCAAATTATATTGTGATTGCATTAAAGACTTCTAGGAGAACTGAAGATCAAGTGCCTGTCAAACCACTCAGAATGGAAAACTCAAACTTTTTGTGCAACCTTTGACTCTCCCATGACCTATAGTTAATCACTGTCATAAAAAAAACAACCAGTATGACCAACTACAGACTTAATCAGGCAAGGAGTGAAAACTCAGTAAGACAGTATCTGGGAAACGTCAACATTATTTTAAGTTTATTGATTATGCTCCTTGAGTAATGCTGCCTTTAGGTTTTCATGCAGTCACAAAAGTAGTGTGAACTGTTTCTCTTGAGTAAATGTTATAGAATCACCAGCACAGTGATCACACCTTCTATTTCTCTGCTGCACAAATCTGAAGTTCTTTCCCTTTTGCTCTCCACCACAGCCCTTCTCTCCTTGCCTTCAAAACTAGTCTTACAGCTCACCTCTTCAAACAATACTAAAAACAACCATTAATAGCTTCTTTTCCACAGTGCGTTCTGCGGGAGGGGGGATTATATGTGCATGCACTTTTTAAGTTTGTGCATGTGATCCTGTGAGCGTCACTGTGTGCAGTTAGTTAGTTAGTTGGTGCTTTGAGCCCAGTCAACCACAAAGGGTTATATCAGAGCTAACAACAAATTTAGGTTTTTCTCTTGATTATTTATAAAGCAGATTGTAAAACATTCTATGTAAAAGATTTGTCCAACTCTTTAAAAATACACAAACATTATCTTAACATGCTTCATATTTTGTAAAATATATTTCTAACTTGTGTTTTAAAGAGATAAAAGTTTGTGTGAAGCCTTGGTAAAATTTCATGAAACCTATTTGATACCAAACCAGCGTCATCCCATTCCCTTTGCCAAACCTCACAGACATATTTGGAAGTTAAAGGTTTGAGGTGGGAGAAAGGTACGAGACCAGCTGTTGGTTCAGCGTTGAGAGCCTCTTTCGCAGCTCTATCAGCTGCCTCGTTTCCTCGAATACCTATATGTCCAGGAACCCACATAAAAATAATTTCCTTTTTGTTTGCATTAATTTTGTGTAAAAGTTTCTGTATTTGTATTAGCAGAGGATGGTCAGTCTTAAAGTTTTTAAGTGCTTGCAGAGTAGAGAGCGAGTCTGAGAAAATCATGAATTTCTTTTCTTTTGACTGGTATACTTGTTTAAGAGTAAACAGAATTGCTTGCAGTTCCGCTGTGTAAATAGAACAATGGTCTCTCAGTCAACAAGAGAAGGGGCTATTTGGAGCACAACAAGAGATGGGGCTATTTGGAGCAACAGATGACACTGCTGCAGCAGCAACCTTCTTGTCTACCTTTGAGCCATCAGTATGTATCTGCATATTATTTGGATGTCTGGATGTTATTTCTAAAAAAGCTTGTTTATATACTTCAGGGTTTGTAGAATCTTTTTTATATTTTATCAAAGACAGACAGATCTGAGGTTCAGACTGACTCCAAGGAGGGTTATCTGTCACTGTGGTGTCATCAACCACATCCAGGTAAATCTTAGAATCCTCAAACAGTGGTAGAATTCGGAGGCCAAGAGGTGGAGTCAGGGTGGATTTTTCGAAAAGTTTTAAGTTCGGTGGCTCAAAAACACAGCTGTAAGTTGGGTTGTCACGACAAGTTTTTAGTTTCAACACATAAGTCATGGATATTTTCTTTCGTCTGTTTTTTAAAGACATTTCTTTTGCTTTCATACAGAAGCTTGTTACTGGGGAAGTACGAAAAGCTCCAAGAGCAATTTGTAACCCTTGGTGATGGATGGGGTCCAGTTTCTTTAGAATGTTGTTTGAAGCTGCCCCATATACAATGCACCCATAGTCTAATTTGGATCTTACAAGGGCTCGACAGAGACTCAGCAGAGTTTTCTGATCAGCCCCCCAGTTGGTGTGGCCTACAACTTTTAAAATATCCAGAGCTTTGAGACAGTTTGTTTTGAGATATTTTACATGTGTGCAGCTATTTGTTTCATTATGCTTTGTATGAACAGGTATATTTAATAATGTATTAATGATAATAACATAATAATCAAATATTTGTAAAGTGTGAACCTCTAACATAAAAATACAGCTCAGTGTGTTATACACAAATCAAATTTAAACATCCATGTTGGGGCACTATAACTATAAGCGGAAAATAATAATACCAGTGATTACAAGCAATTCAAACCACAAGGACCCTGCCAGCACAATGCACATCACAACACCCACATAAAATCATTTAGAGTGTGCTAAACCTGTGTTATTATAGTCAATCTGTTCAATTTTATTTTCTGGAGGTAGATATATCAATTGTTTTTATATAGTACTATTCTCTGCTCCTGGTTGGACTCATTGTGCTCTGAATGAGTGACTTATAGCGTTACATATCACATTTGAATGTCCACCAAAGTTGTGTACTTCCAGTGCTAACTGGTTGTGACATGCCTGTGCCACACACAACTGCTGCCATCTCAGCACACATTCTGTGGACTAGTTTAATTAACTGGCTGCTTTTAGCAGACTCACTGCGCTCGTCGCATGTGATTTTGAATGAGCAACTGTATCCTTTTATAGCGCATTTTGAATATCCACCAAATTGGTGTACTTAATAAAATAATAATAATACAAATTTTCTATAGCACTACTCCCCACTGAGCAAGCTCAACGCGCTTGTTCGTATACATGTACATAATATACACCATTTACATTTACTGACACCATGGACAAGCAATCACATAATACATGTTTAATAAATTGCACTAATATAAAACAGGTACTTGTAGAACAGTGACTAAAATAACTATTATAAAACATAAGCACGTTGCAATAATTTAAAACAGGTACATATATAATTATAAATCAATGTACTAAGTTATTATTATTATTACAATGCTGTTCAGTTGATACATGGCTGGTGCCACAGGACATGGCCTCTGATAGTGGTGTTATGCAAAAGAAAGCATTTTACTTTTCAAGACACTACTGGTTTCCTTCTGTATCTCAGGTTAAGGTATTGGTTACAATGAGATTATGATAGTGGTGGTGGTGGTGGTGGTGGTGGTGGTGGTAGCTGGTGCAAAACAAAGCAGGTCACCTTTCAGTGCACTGCTGTACGTGGAACCCTCCTACAAAGAGGTGATACCAACTGAAGTAGTTTGCTCTCTGTATCCCAGTTTGTGATATTGTGCACAAACACTACCTTAACCCTTTTGTCATTTTAATATTTTCATCAATTTTGCTACTGTGCAGATGACTGCCTAAGCTGCCACTACAGGTGTCGTATACAGATCACTGTCAGCAAACAGAAGCTCTTTCATACAGTGGAGTTACTAGACTTTTCAACTCTCCTTGAAATAAAACTACAGAAAGAAAAGTACTTTCAGGTGTATCCCCAGCCGGCTATTGATACTGACCCATTTCTTCTTCATCTTTTATATGCTGTTATTATTGCTGTTTTGTGAAGTTGTTATTCTTGTAGAGTACAGTGTTTGATTTTTTCTCTCTTCTTTATCCCTGTTAAACAGGCGAGTTAACTCAAAACTAGTTTAGTGAGTTCATGTTAATGTTGTATGACTCAAAACTTGTACAGTCAGTTCATGTTAACGATGTAGTTAAGTGCATGCCTGGTGTATGCATGTTCATATGCGCAAAAACTGATTTAAAAAAAAAGTCTCCCTTTGAGCTTCCTGGCCACCAGTGGTTTTTGCTTGAGAGGTCTTAGTTGAGTACAGTATACTGTGGTGCTATTGGTTTAGTGAATGTTTGGTATGTTCAGTACTTTAGTTGTATGCAGTATGTGCTAGCCCATCATTGCACTTTCTATTTCTTTAGCTCATTTTCAGACACCTTCATTTCAGTGCTGTAACGAGGATGAGTGAGACTCTCAAAGAAGATTTAAAACTCAAAACTTGTTAACCATTGAAAAAATTAAAACTGTTTGGTGTGACAAGTAATAGTACTAATACCAGGTTATTCTGTGTGCAGTGCTCTTTTACCATGAAATAAGAATGAAGTAGACCAGTTGTGTGGCTGACAAGTTATAGTTCAGTTCAAGTTGGTATACATGCACTCAGAAAAGCCCATAATTATGTGCTCCACTCTGTCTAGCCAATGCTGTACCAGGAAAGCTGGCCTTGAAAGCATTAGGTCATTGAAATACTTAACAATGGTCAAGTATGAATACATAATAAAGTTGAACTGGTAAACAATGCCCCAGAATTAAAAATGCCCAGTCAACCATGTAGATTATATGTGGTTGAATAAAAAACCAGTCAATCAATGAACACAAAAGCAATAAAAGTATCAAATGATAGCACTGTGTACCTGGGCCATGAGGCAGTGACCATTATCAGAAGTCTGGAGTCTTGCTTGCAGGTACTGTGTGAGACTGTCATGCTGCTGTTGCCTGAAGTACACATCAATGCACCACTCATCTTGCAGACGTAGCACAGCATCTGGTGTGGCACACCACAGCAAAGTCGCCTTGCTTCTGTACATAATCTGCATCAGAATCAAGATAAAAGTGAATGACATGCAATTTTATTGGCATGGCAGTTGCCTACAAGTACCTCTTCAGTACATACCAAAAGGATCATTGTTAGAAACAGAAACCTGAGCCCAGTCTACCACGTATAAGTGATAAACAAAAACACTGCGAGGAGAAATTTTGCTAATTCATTTTTGTTCACATCTATCCTTAAAAGAGAAATCTAAACTCCAAATGCAAATGTTATTGATCTTGCTGAGACACAAATTGCATGAATTACCACCCTCAGATATTAAGACCAAGTCAACAAGGTCTGTCACCTTGTGTGGCAAAATACCCCCTGTTGTGTGCCTGGATACTGTAAGTCAGTGTTATTTTCTGTATATATGCCCACCTTTTTTGCAGTTGGTCTGGTTATTAGTAATAGTACATCAACACATCAAGGTTGGTCATAAACAGATCAGTGGTACACAGAATATAGGATTGACAAATGTTTGATAAAGTTTTGAACCTTTGCTGTGACCTTCATCTTAAACACAGCAATCCAATCTTTTCACAAGATGTACTGATTCATAATGATGTACCATCAAACTAACAGACAAGTTTACCCCCTAGGTGTGGCAAGTGTAGTTTGGAATAGCCAAATGTGTAGTTTTGAGGCTGGATGTGTATTTTTTTATCATCCGTTAATCCATACAATGAAAACAAGAACTACTATTGCAGAGTCAAAGAAAGTGAAAAACAATTTAAAAACCATCATCAAAGTGAAAAATAACTTAAAAACTATCATCTTACACTGTGTTTCACTTTGTCCAGTCAACACAGTACCAGTCAAACTATTAATTTTTTCAGGCTGTCTGAATAAGCACTTTTGACAGCATCAAGAGAGCTGTTTCTCAGACTGGTCACAGATTCCACTGGTGTAAACAAGGTTGACTTCAGGACCAGAAGGCTTTCCAGTGTGGAGTCTGCCAGACTGGCCCTCTGCGCAGTTGTTTTCCTCGTGCAAGAAAAGACCCACTCACAGTCAGCACTGCAGTGAGGGATCATCAGAATCCCCTTCATCACTAGAGCTCCTGCAGGCTCATCTCATCATCCTGAACCAAGTTTTCTGTTGTTTTGCCTGCCCTTTGTCCTCAGAATTTGCTTGATGTGACACACCTTTCATATGTCATCCAGTGTCAAATATCCCATGGTGTTTCAGCAAGAAATTGCAGTTACACATCATGCAGTGAGCACAGTGCTTACTCTTTCAGGAAGACGTCAAACACAGGTATTTCTTGTGGTACTTCGACAAGACACATTGCTCAGGGGTATAAATGGCCTCCTTTTTTGCCAGGGGTGGCTTTCCTGGTCCACTGATTTTATAGACATTCTTTCATGGGTCTTAATGTAGTCGGATAAACTTTGTAGAAATCTTCATCAGCAGTTTCATATCACTGTCACTCTGCCATTCTCCCTTGCCTTAACAAAGTATCCTTTCAGTATTGCATATGCCTGCTGTTGCTAAATACACTCCCTCGACAGCAGTCTGTGTAACTCTCACGGACACTTTTTATTTGCACGTGGAAACAGCTGAGAGCATCAAAAGTATGGATTGGAACTCATTTGCATGTGAGAGTGCTTCTGGTGGTGCCAACTTTATGGATCGCAGAATACAAAGCCAAAACAAAGACAATTTTGAAGTTTGATGCATGAATGCGTACTTGCATAGTTTTTGGTCAGATTCATAGTTTACTACACTCAATACAAAGAATAAACAGATCTGAACTAAGTGTGGATCCAAAAGGATCAGCAGGTCAGCAGATACAACAGAAATGGTCATATTCTGATTATGAGTCCTCACTGTGACCTTGACTTTGAAGACAGCAAAGCAATCTTTTCACACCACACTCCTGCCTGTGACTGCATTTCACCATACCCAATTTGTTTCCAAAAGGTTCTGAGATTCAGAGACATCTTGTTGGTAAAGATTCACTGAAATCTTTAACCCTTGTGATTTGAATTGAACACACTAATCCAGTATTTTCAATGGACACTTTGGCTTATCAAACAAAATTTAGTTGCAAAAGAACCATTAGTTCAGAAGATATAGACAAAATAGTTGTGTTTTGAATATATAAGCCCTGTGACCTTGAACTTCAAGATAGAAACCCTTTATCTTTGCATGGCAATCTGGTTCATGATGATGCACTGCCATACCAAGTTTGGATTCAACAGGTAAGTGGTTTAGAAGGTAACTTCTACACAAAACCTGGACTTATGAAGACAGTAATTCCTATATCTCTCCCCCCTGGGGGGGGGGGGGGGGGGGGGGAGATAAAAAAAAAAAAAAGCCATGATGTCCATGGCAACTTTTCATGGGGAAGTAGGCACTGTTCCAGTCAGCATAAAATACATCATATATATGAACCAGTCCATGTGTTTAACAAATCATACAAAATTTGAACTGGAGATTGGCACTTCTATTTCAGCCAGCATAAAATGCATCATATACAAAACCAGTTTACATATCTAACAAACCATATAAAGTTTGAACTGGATCAGACAGGCACTTTTAATACAACACAAATTTTCACAAATCTATGCTGCTGCTATGACATTGACATGGTCAAGGTCACAGAAACTGATATAAATAGGTAGAACATTGAATATTACCCATCATGCAGTTTCTGACACTGACTCTATACATTCACAGTGTCCAAGAAAATTGCAGCATTAAGATTTTGCCATACCCAGATGTCCAACCGGCCCACTAATGACCAAACATTGATCATCATTTGTTTGCTATTTGATTTTCAGTGCCCAGTCAACCATGTGGGTTAATCCAAGGCAAAACAATTTCACACATTTACATGTAGTCACATTATTCATACAAGGTGAAATTGGACTTTCAGCCTGTCTTTTATTAGTTTTAATATTTCAATTGTAACTATAAATTGCATTATGAATCTGCTTACTTTGACCAAATCACAAATAATTATACACAATTACCTCTTCTTTCAACTCTGCTGTCAAGTCTCGCCCTTCTGTCAGCAGGCTATCCCAGGACATGAGAATCGCGGAGGCAGCAATGTCTGAATGGTAGCCAATGAACACCTCACCGTCAGCCAGCTTAACATTTCCCACACTGTTGAAAAACATCAACCAATGTGTATGGCTAAATGACCCAATGTACACAACTTCTGCTTTCTGTTACTTTGGCCTAGGAGAGATCAGAGAGAGGGGGAGAGAGAGAGTCACAAACATAATCTAAAACCAGTAAAGTGACTTCTAATCTAAAATCTAGCATTGGCATCTACAGTGAATAAAAAATCTGGAACTTTTGTCTGCCAGCAAACTGAACTGACATTGCCAGTTACATATATACACACACAGGCTTTTTACGGGAGTAAAATAAACTTTGCATATATTGTTTTAGGCAATCTGACTCAAAGTCTGTTCCCAGAATGCTCCATCAGCCCTGACCCTACCTGCCTTCAGATCTGCACTGAAGGGATTGACAAGACAGGCCTAATCATATTAAGAACCACACATCTTTAAACTGAAGATTTAAAGAGTTTACCTATGACACTTAATCTTCATTTCACCAAGGTGTACCAAATAAACTAGCTGAACAATTTTCATTGTAGATCCTACTAGCTCTTACAGTCTTAGTTCAATTGTTTTCAATCTGCTTTGCATACAACCTAACTGTCAGGTCTGACAGTTCCTAAATGATCAGTCATTATCACAAAGAAGGATGGAAAGAAACTGCATTAAGCCTGTTCTTAACCGGGCAAATGTTTGTTCGCGAACCTAGTTGGGAGTATTCGGAGAACCTAGTTGGTTCTTAATTGGGTGAACTTTTGCTTCGCGAACCAAGTTGGAAGTATTCGTTGAACTGCGACAAAGCTATATTCAGGGTCTAAAAAGCTTTGCTCAACATGTTCTGGGAACATTCGCCCTATTCGATGAACATTGCCTCTGATTGGCTGAGAGCAGAACTCTCCTGTGGATGAGGAAGAAATAAAAATAAAAATTGATGACGGTGTCGCTAGGTTCTTCACTCGCTTCGGAGGGATTTTTATTTTTATTTGTTGACTTGTGGGAGGCACAGCCTTGTCGCGGGGACCCAGAATGAGATAGTAGTTAGTTGAATTCCCCTGTGAGGGATGATTAAAGTATACTGACTTGACTTGACTTGACTTTAGCCTACATTTTCCATCATGCTGTCTGCTGTGCATCTGCCGCAAGTTCGGGCTGAAGCTTGCATCTCATTACAAGCCAGTTGAGAACGAAGTAAAGTTCATTGAACTGTCCGAACCATATTCAGTGACCTAAAAGTTCAATTAAGAAACAAATCATAGTTCGTTGAACTGTCCAAAGTATGTTCAGCGAACAAACATTCGCCCTGTTAAGGACGGGCTTTACAGGGCATTTAAGAAGGGGTATACAAACATCTGAATAACAACAGACAGTTCTTATAAAAAGCCATTCTCTAACACGAGTTGAGCTCACAGTGCAGTACAAACAACTTGTCAAAAATCACATTTATATATATTTCAAACAGAACCTAACAATAGTATTCTATCATAATCATCTAGCAAACAATAACTATTTATACATACACAACCACACACCCACATTCACACAAGGAAACACACATGTGCTCCAATCAGTCTCTTATTGCCCACTCAAATATGCACTACAATTAGTGAATTACTAAAACTCTATTTAAAAAAAACACTCTCCCTTAGAGTCACTCTTCCTACCCCCCCCCCCCCCCTCCCCCCATACCCTCTATCAGTATGCCTCCTTCTACATACACTCAACAACCCATACACAGAGACATGTCAGCTACTATCTGAAAGAACAGTCTACTAGGTTCTTGTAATAATCAGTACATTAACAGATTAACTGTAAGCTAGATGGGAGCAGGTGAATATATTCAGCTGAGATTTGTAGCAAGCAAGCGAGGAGGCATTTCTCATATCAGCAGGCAGTGAGTTCCAAACACCAGAATATTGAAGTACCCAGCATTGGCAGTCTTTTTGACCCAGGCTGTGAGTTCTTCAGCCAGCTTAAGCTGATCCTTATTGAGCAGGTTGTTGACAGTGAGGAAATGCTTTTCCAGACGGTTGATCAGCGGGATGGGGAACTTGTCATACACTGTCTGCTTCTCTGCCACCACGATCAGCCTGTTGATTAGTATTTTGAATGTAATCACAAACAGGATTTGCTGCATTTGATACTGACAAAGTAATAAGTTGTGCTCATGCAAAGAGAACACAAGTGCTAAAATTCATTCACTGCTGCATTTGATACTGACAAAGTAATAAGTTGTGCTCATGCAAAGAGAACACAAGTGCTAAAATTCATTCACTGCTGCATTTGATACTGACAAAGTAATAAGTTGTGCTCATGCAAAGAGAACACAAGTGCTAAAATTCATTCACTGCTGCATTTGATACTGACAAAGTAATAAGTTGTGCTCATGCAAAGAGAACACAAGTGCTAAAATTCATTCACTGCTGCATTTGCTACTGACAAAGTAATAAGTTGTGCTCATGCAAAAATTCAGTCACTGCTGCATTTGATACTGACAAAGTAATAAGTTGTGCTCATGCAAAGAGAACACAAGTGCTAAAATTCATTCACTGCTGCATTTGATACTGACAAAGTAATAAGTTGTGCTCATGCAAAGAGAACACAAGTGCTAAAATTCATTCACTGCTGCATTTGGTACTGACAAAGTAATAAGTTGTGCTCATGCAAAGAGAACACAAGTGCTAAAATTCATTCACTGCTGCATTTGATACTGACAAAGTAATAAGTTGTGCTCATGCAAAGAGAACACAAGTGCTAAAATTCATTCACTGCTGCATTTGATACTGACAAAGTAATAAGTTGTGCTCATGCAGAGAACACAAGTGCTAAAATTCATTCACATCTCAAATACTCTCCACCCAGGATTAGTATATTACTGTTCTTTTCTTCAAGAACAGTCTCCAAAACTAATTCTCTAAATAATCGAAGTGAACAATACTGACCCTCCCTCAAAAACTCTGACTGCATGGTCCTGCACAATATCTTGTGCATTTGTGCATCTGCTCTGTGTGTGTTAAGTAAACGTGTGTGCATGTGCACAAGTGTATGTGTGCGTGTATGTGCGTGTATGCATGCACATGTGTATGTGTGCATGCACGTGTTGTATATAGTGAAGTATAACTTGACTAAATATTGCATTAAGTCTCTCATCATATGCGAGACATAAGTCTCCATTATTTGTAAGTTTGTCATTTGTAGGTAAAATTCATATCATTATTTTTCACATCATTATATTTATTTTAATTTTGTTATGTGTTCCTCGTAAATTATAATCAAGTTTAAGGCATGCATATCTAGTTTTGTTTGTTCACATTGCTGAACACTGAGCTCCAGAATAGGTACAAATTTCCTGTACTGAACCATATATACTCTATCTACTGAACACATTATAACTTGGGTTCTTAAAACAAGTTTGTTGTTCACATAATGCCCCCATAAAATAGTTAATGACAGATTTGTATCATACAACAGAGTTCAAAAGATTACCTGAACTTCGTGTCCACTTTGCATTTCACTCTGTGTGTGCCAAGACCAAGATCCACATAGCGTGCGCCAGCCAGCTTTGAGTAGTACTGGAAAACAAAGACACATGCACAGGTCCGGACAAATCACTCAAATAAAACTACCTTACTTGTGTTTGCTTGTTTCTCTTTTCTTGCCCAACTCAATGCTTTCTTAAGCACCATTCTCAGTGGAATCCACTGCAACTTCATTCCCCTATGACCAGTCAAAATGGTCCAAAGTCATATTAGTCTGGTATCAGTAAGTAAAACCCAAGATGAATGAAAAGTGTAAAATTAGTCTTGTTTCTTAAAGAATATCAGAGAAACTCCAACATCTCTTTTTCCCCTTTTTTGCCACATTCCATACTGGGGAATATGTCTTGTTTTTTTTTATTAAACATGTTTTATTTAGGCAATGTTGTGTATAATTATGTTACTTATGTTGTCACTGTAAATATGGCATGCAAGCAAAAACATGCACAATATGAACTGTCTCACGTTCATATATTCTTCCTTTCACACACACACCTTTTATATTATTATGAACTTTATCATAAAAGTGATAACAAATACTTCATCTTGTGTGCTCAATTCTATACTTATCACTGTCAATTTTGATATGTTGGTAAGAGTTACATAAGATTTTTAACATAATCTCAAATCTTACAAAGATATAACTTTTGACCACCATCAAAGTGTGAAACTCAAATGACAGAGAGGTCTGGGCTGCCAATTATCCAAGCAGCTTCAGCCAATCAGAAAAGTCATGAAGAATATTTGTGCAAAACTGGAAAGTGCACCCTGTTTGACCCACAAGCTAAAGCATACCAACAAAGTGAAAGACTGTTATGAAAGATGCATTCTGAACAAAACCTTTGAAATAAGTAATGGTGATTCATCTGAGCACAAGATTCAAATCACTATACATTCCCAAAGTAAACACTGTATTACTTGGCACACAGACTGAGATTGAAATCTCTGGGAATCTAACCACACGACGCAGGGCTTGGAGCTGAGCACTGCACCCTCCATTCCAATGCTTTTTGCCAAAAACAGCCAGTCTGCTTTAACAGTTGTCACTAATCAGATTCATCTTTTTTTCTTCTGAAGAAGTTGCAGTATCTATCATATAATGCACACCCATACACAAAAAGAGGACTTAAACTTTATACTAGTAGTCTACACAGAAATGCAGCCACTTGTTTTTCAAGAACAGAAGCTTGTCTGTATGGCAACACCAAGCATATGATACACTAATAGTTCTTTGGTATAACTGATATAAAATGTTTGGAAATGAAAGCATCTCAATCAAAGCAAATTTCTGTTTTTGTTAATAGTCCTCCCTCCATAACCAGGAGTAAGTGAGTAACATTTCCTGGTTTCATTACGTGTATATTTCATTCACTTGTACACTACATGAATTTCCTTTAACATTACAAGATTTTGGACAGCATGGTTATTTGTAGCCATTTTTGAGCCATTCTTGAGGCCTTAATTCACACACCCTCCATCCCCAGCAGAGGTAAACTACCTTACCTTGTTATCGCTGATATCTAAAGTGTCCACTTCATACTAAACATTGCCTCTTGGCAGTTTCAATAGGAGATTCAGCTGTCTTGCTCTATGGAAAACTAACTGCGACAGAATAACACCAAAACCCAAATCACCATGCAATAATGTATTCAGTAATACCAGTCTTACCTGGTTCAGTGCATCGTACAGACTCTCGTATAGATTGTCAAGGTTGAGTAGGATCACAGTCTTGCCAGTCTCCATGCACACTTTGATGCGATTGATGTTGCAGCAGATCTGACACACATTTTTGCAAGGCATCTTTGAACACTAAAGTTGCTACATCCCAGCTATAAAATCAAAATTTAACAAACACAAAGAGCTAAATTATATGACTGTGTATATGTTGAAGTAAAGGGCAGCATTCAATACCAGTCATGCAACCTAGCAGAAACGTCTTTCTTGTGTACAAGGGACTAATTTGCCTAGTCCAACAAATTGCAAAGCTATGCCTCGTCTTCATCATCAAACCCTATCAGTCTGCTTGGTCAGCAAGACTGTGACACAACAGAAGTACTGCTCTCTCCCATCCCTGCATCAAAAACTATATATAAGATATATAAAAACTATAATAAGATTATATGTATAAGATGTAACTGCATGATTCTGATTGGTGTTGGGCAGACATACTCTTCAGTTATCTACATACATCTAAAAAATGCACAATTATCCTTAATTTCCAATGACTGCAGCATATTTGGGGGAAACCTGCAGTATATGTTTGTTGTGTCCATTTTGCTTTTTCACTTGAGTGATGAGTGCTGAGCAATTAGTAAAAACAATAGATTAAATTAATGTGAAACCGTATCTTGAAGCAAAAATTAAATATCTGAATAAAGTAATGTTATCTTGGGCTGGCTATTTTTGTTATAATCCATGTCAATGATGGTTGCAGGCTGATGAAATCAGAATTCCCCCAGATTTACAATACCTGTGTGTATTCCTGGTCTTTGGGGAAGCTGCTGCCAAAGATGGGCACAACAGGTTGCTTGGCCAGCAGGTTGTCTGTCAGGATGTGAAGACCGCTGTAGTTCTCTGTCAGCAGCAGAAGGTAGCGACTCTCTCTGGATGGGCAAACAATTCTTGAATGAACAGAATTCAAATAATTTCTTCCAGCACTATAACAACATATATAGAATGATCTCATTTTCAGAGTATGGAACAAATTCTGGTCGTCTACTTGGATGATCTGCAAGTGGCCGGCACCACCATGGAAGAGCACTTGCTGAGACTGGACAGAGTACTGCAGAGGCTGGAAGAGTTTGCACTGCGACTCAGGAGGAGCAAATGCAAATTTGCCCATGAGAAGGTGGAATACCTGGGTCATACCTGGGTCATGCGGTGGACAAGGAGGGCCTAAGACCACTCCCTGACAAAGTGAAAGCTATCACTGACGCTCACAGCCCAATGAACATGACAGAACTGCGTGCATTTTTAGGCATGATCCAGTACTACGTTAAATTATTGCCCAACCTCTTGACGGAGCTGAGCCCTCTGCATGCTCTGCTCAAGGAGCAGACACCATGGTGCTGGATGACGGAGTGCCAGACTGCATTTCAGCGGACCAAGCAGCTGTTAAACTTCAGCCAGTGTCCTCACACACTACGATGTAGAACGCCCAATTAGACTGGAGTGTGATGCGTCATTCATGTAACTGGGAGAAGCCCTCAGTCACAAAATGCCAGATGGGACACACCGCCCCGTGGCCTTTGCTTCCAGGACTCTAATGGCATCAGAATGCAACTATGCACAGATAGAGAAGGAGGCGCCCACTCTGCTCTTTGGAGTAAAGAAATTTCATGATTACCTCTACGGTCGCAAGTTTACACTTGTCACTGACCACAAGCCACTGCTAGAACCAAAGCACTTACAAAGACCTATGGATATGCTCATCACACACACACACACACACACACACACACACACACACACACACACACACACACACCACAAATACATGAATTACTGGCGATGGGTTGGTAAAATGAGAAGAAACAAAACAACAAATCAGCATGAAGAAGAGGTGGGTTTTCAGTTCTGACTTAAAAGAAGAGTGAAGAATAATGCCTGACAGAGAGAGGAAGAGAGTTCCAGACCACAAGCCCGATGTATTAAAAGGAACTCTCCCCCAGGGTCCTCCTGCCCATCCTAGGAACATGGTATAATCAAGCCTAGAAAGAATAAGAGAGAAAACGTGTTTTGGTGGCTTCAAAAGAAAGATACTGCTGGATTGAATCAATCTGCCTGATCTCCAGGTTAGCAAGTTAAAAGAGTTTGTTCACCTGTTCCTTCAATGCAAGCTGACTATCAAAAATAACACCAATGTTACAAGCTGCATTAGAAAATGGGACGTCACTCTGACCCACAAATACTCATGAAAGAAGATCAATTCCAGGAGCAGAGCCTATCAGAAGAATCTGTGTTTTGTTGTCATTTAACTAAGTTTATTCTGGACTACCCAGATCTTCACATCTGAAATGCAGAATTCAATGATCTGTGTGACAGGAAATGCTTCAGGAGAATCAGATTTGTACAGTTCAGTATCATCTGGAAACAGGTGATGATCGAGAGACAGAGTGGTGACTGATTACATCAGAAAGAGGCTGAGCATACAAAATGAAAAGAATTGGTCCCAGGACAGAGCTCTCAGGAACCCCAGAAGTTAGAAGTGAAGGAGAGGATTTGATTTCATTCACTGTTACTACCTGTGTCCTGTCTCACAGGTAAGAACAAAAGAAGGACAGAGCAAGATCACAAATACCAAATGTTTTTGAGGCAAGTCAGAAAGATGTCATGATCAATGGTGTCAAAGGCAGTGCTTAAATATAGTAGTTTCAATGGAATTAGAGTCAGAATCTGAAGCAGCCAGGTCACTGAAAACATGAAGAACTGTCTCAGCACTGTGTTTTGGGTGACAAGCTAACTGAATTACCTTATTACATGGTACCTGTATGCTGGCTCATTTAGCATTCTAAGCAAAGAGCTTGAATAAATGCATGGGGTCCCTTACAACCATTCAGGCTTATGCTTCTTTTCTAACAAAACTTGCTTACATATTGTGCTTCAGTGACTTTCTTGACTACATGCATTTACACATGGTTTATTCCTCAAACTTTTAAAATATGTGTAACTCTTAACTCATCTTATAGTCCCATATAGTTCCACCCCCACCCCCCTTAAAAAAAATAATTCATACAATGTTTGAACTGTAGCATTCAGAGTGCATGTGTGTCTTTTAGGCTTGAATACGATGGCAAAGTGTCAGGATGCTGCTCTGAGCAAACACACAAACACTCTTACAATCACAATATTTAGACCATGAAAATGAAATGGCACAACACTTACAGTCAGTAATCACACTATTAATACATCTCCATATTATATTCTATAAATAAAACAGTTACAGAGTTGTCACATGTAGGTGTCCATGAACAAAATGCTAAATAATCTATACATTCTGCCAAATTAATCTTTCAAATCAAACTATTCATCCTTTAATAGCCAACAACAATTCTGTCTTGTAAACACCTACACAACTGACCCCAAATCTTCCTTTCTCTCAAACCCAAACTAAAAATGTCCAACACACTATCTACTTCTCAGCAGAGCACATGTGTAGAATACTGCCTGAAACAAATACAGCTTTCTAGCTGGATAGAATTGGAACTAATCATAGTGTGTTCAAACTTGAGGAAAGCATGACACTTTGCTACATAAACAGTCTTCTATAAGCTGCCTTTCTCTTCCTTGCCAGTTCTGTATTGTAATGTTATTTGTGTTGATCACAATAATGTTGGGGTTCTCTTTTATCCAATACACTAACACATGGCTGAGTCACAAGGCAGTCTTTATTACTAGAGACATAGACATATAACAACTAGCACAGAGGACAGAGGAACATGTGATGGGTAGCAGGAACAAAGAGCAAGTGGGAGGCCAGTGTGTGAGAAGCAGTGAAGAGAGGGGAAGGGGGGGAGGGGGTGGCTCTGGGGCATCGTCACTACTGACCACACTAATGTCAGTCTGGAAGCTGCTATCAGGCTGTTATGTGTTGGGGTGGGAGCATCGGTTCCAGACTGTAGGGCAGTAAGGGAGCAGAGGCTAAGTGTGAAATAGGACTATATCATTACAAGTTCTAAAACACAAACATGTGTCAGGTTTCCATTAGGCTACATGCATTACCCAATATGGGCAAACAAACTGTGACAATTACAGTTATATATGACGGTCAGAGCAACAATAACAAAATCTTCCACGTGCAAAAAGACAGGAAAACTGTACACTGAGTGAAGATAATACTAAAGACAAAAGCTGTTCTAACCACTGTGGCATCTAACTCGCAGCCCACAACTCACCACCAGTAATGCCTAGTGAAATCATACATCATACTGCCACACAGCTATAACACTGCCTCTGACTTAATAATAGGATAGCACACTAACACTGCTCCTTCCTTCTTAAGACAACCTTGCTACAATAAGATTTCTCCTCTTCCTCACTCAATAGATTATTAAACCTGACCAAAGCAGAACAAGGATCAACATCAGTCTCTCTGAAAATATGAGCACCAGACTAAAGGCAACAAAACAAATACATCAAAGAGAATGAACACCTCAACCACTCAAATGACAGGTCACTGCATCCACTGGAACACAAAAGAATACAATACCTGGGCTGACACATTCACACAAAAACTGCAGCCTAGCTTAACTACATTCCATGAGTCCTATATAGACAAGACAATCAAAAATTAAAAGAACCTCAATTTATTTGAACTTTCCTTCATCTTTTCTGTCCCTGCTGCTGACCCACTGTCTAAAAACCCTAAACATCAACTTCCTGGGAGGTTCTCAGTTGGGCAGTGAGTGGACATGCAAAATGCTGACCAGACTAAAAACAAGTATAGAACAAAGGAATCTCAACTTAAACAAAGAGAATAAACCAAAGTACTGAGCACTGCAGGAAGTGAGGCAATGTTAAACCAGTGTTAAACCAAACAGAACAATGAAATAGCAGCATCAGAAGAAGATGGAACAGATAAGAAGAGAAAAATAATAGAATGATGTGCCAGAATGGCAATTCTTCACAAACAAGCCACATTTCACCTGTTGTCTAAACATGGACCACTGATAGAGACAGTTTCAATTTAATTCAAACAATACTTTTTATTGTTGCCATATATACAGCATTTAATTATGTTGCCAATATTCTTAGGTCCTGCAATACCTGATGAGTATCAAGCAACATCATTTTTGGTATCTTGGTCTCAAATATGTGTTCCTTTTCCATGGTTTATGTCTATATTCTCCCCTCAGATCATCTCCTTTTCCCACTCTTAAGAAGGCCTCCTCTCATGTAGCACAGTCATCAGTTGTCAGATGCATACATTTTGTTAATCTAAACTGCTGGTTGTATAACAATTTGATACATTGCTGGTGTATCAGAGTGTTGGTGCTGGCACTAACTGATGTTCAACATGCTGACTTGATTTATGGCTGCAGTTCTTTATAAATACATTGCAGCACTGTTGTTGTTGGTCATGAAAAATGTTGTGGTTTGTATGTCATATGGGATTAGCTTCACTGCCATCCATCATTCCATGGCAACCACTGCACCCTTCTGTTTCACATGAGTCAACTGTGCAGCAGAGAAACTACTGTAATTTTATAAGAGGTGTTAAAATGCAAGATTTTAAGGTACTTACTCAACATCTTCAGTCAAGGCCATGTGCAAAAGTGAAGAATGGGAGCTGTCAATGTGTTCTGAGGGGCCTTCGTGCAGCTGTCCAATCAAAATACAATTTAGAACATAAGCAGTACTACATGTATCTTTCATCCTGTGGTATACCAGTTTTATATTTACATGCAAGCTTGTTTAAAAAATTAAACTAGACCTGCAAGAATAAAAAACCAAGGGAGTTAATTAGCACTCAAAAGATTTCACACAAACACAGCAACAAAAACCTGAGTTGCTATGGTAACTCTCATCTGGCATGTAAGTAAATACAAGGTACATAAACTTCACCCATGGTACCTCCTCTAGCATAGGACTAGAAGGAAAGGTCCTACAATGAACCAAAATCAAATGGGGACAGCTCTGTGCAAAACACAAGCTGACACTTTATCAAGCTGAAGACCCTTCTGCCACTTTGACATTTAAATCATTCTGTGCAAGACCTATTCCTTACACAAAGTTTCAACCTGATCACAAAAAAGAGAGTAATTATCACTGCTCAAACAACTTGCATCCAAATGTCAACTAGCAGAAATGTTCAGAATGAGAAACTACAACTTTCTGTCATAAAAGTGGCCAAGGTTAATGCTCAGTCAACTCTTTACATTGTCATTATATCAAGGCAAACAATCTTTTTTATATTCATATTTTTATTTTAAAGCTATAGTTCAAAAACAATAGCAAAAATCCACAGTAATAACAGAGGAGAGAAAAAAATCAGACCATTGGCTTGGAAAAGAGTTTACTGCCTCCCGAACAATTTCAATTTGGACTGTATCATATTTACTCAACCCCCTCCCCCCCAGAGAGAGAGAGAGAGAGAGAGAGAACTTTAACTCGAAAACTTTAATACTCAAGGATAGTAGTGTCAGGTCCATTTGGACCTATCTAACAGCCAGTCCTTGCTATACTACAAACACAAGTAAACATGACAATACCACAAACAAATATTATAAGCACGATTAAGCAATTGATTAATGCAGTTTCATAGTTCCTACAAATGTGCAGAAGCATCAGAATTAAATTTCTTTTATATACAACACTCAAATTTTGAGGCAAACGCAATTCAAACAAATCTGTCCAAATTTGACATATATTATGAAAGGTTACAAAATCCAACATATATTTGTGCAGATTACATTTGAAACAAGGAAGAGAAATACATGAGGTCATTCCCCTCTCTCTCTCTCAGGCAAAACAAATTTGAAAGAATCTGTTACTTCATCTGGTACATGATACACCATGACTAAAGTCCAAGTCCAAAAGAGGAAAAGCCACAATAGTGGGTGGTCCAAGGGAAGGACATTTTCAAAAGGAAATTTCCCAATCTTATGCAATCTGGAGTGATTTGAGGGGCCTAAATTTCTGTTAAAGCTAGTATGTAAAGCATCATAATTTGTCTACTTTCTTTTGTTTTCAAAACTTTAGCAGTCAGCATTCAGGCTGCAATGTCAGGCTAATAACCAATCATCTCAGAAACTAGACAAGAAAAACACAATAAAAAGGGATGGGTGAACTTTGCTGACATGTACCACAAAATAAAAAACATAACATCCCTACCTCATGAAGTGGGCTTGCCCCACAGGTGATCAAAATGACCTTAATCAGCAAAAGGCATGTATTACTGACAGTCTAACATTGGGAACAGGTTCAGTAAGATTGAAGCCTAAAGAAGTTAGCTACTGGGTATCAATAAAATAAGATCAAGTACATACATCATCCAGAGTCAGTATTTGGTTGAAGACTTTCAGTGGATCAAGATTATCCAGTCCCCCAAAGTTTCTGCAGATGGCTATCCGGAATTCATTTGCTGTCAACTTCCTTTTCTTGCTGGTAGCAATGGCATGCACCATTTTTACCAAGCTTCAAAACAAAATAACACAGAAAATAAATAATCAGAAAAGAAAAGAAAGGAGAGAAGAGAGAGAGAGAGACAAAAGAGAGAAAAAAGAGAGGAAGTATTCTAAGAATAAACAGTATATCATTATCTTCATCATTACATAGTGTCAAGAATGAGACTTTTTTTCTCCCCATTTCTTCATTAGTTCATTATGTATACTAACTGATAATAAATGTTTGTAACTAGACATGTTTATATTAATTACCCTTTGCACCTAATATATGTGTGATCATCAGTGGTCTGTGCAAACTGATACTCAGTCAAGTGAACAACAGTTCAGATTGCAGCAGTACTTGATCCAGTTCAGAGGTCCGCAGATTCATAAATATCTTATATTTAAAGAATATTTAATAGACAAATTATGTATCAGGTAAAAAGCTGATGCTCTCTACTTTAAGATTACTTCAGCTACTTCAAACAAATGTACATAATCTATCTGGTTATGATGCCATCACAAAGACATTACATAAAAGTATGTGATGGAAATTATAGAGCCTGAAAAAGAAAAGTTACAATTTTACATTTTTAAATGCCTGGAACCATGAAATTCCACCAAAAATTGGAATCTGTGTATGAAACATCATCTTGTAAGTTGTACATATGAGAGTGATTGCCAGTGGGTCTGGAGTTTTCAAAGTGGTAAGGAAGACCTTGTAGATGAGCTACAGTTTGGAGCACCAAAAACTGCCATGAACAAGAATACCACCAAGCTGGTATGACATGCTATAGCAGATGACCCCCCTATATCAAATCAGGAAATAACTGAAACCTATTACCTTTCACAAAGTACAATTCACCAATTTATTCACAAAAAACTCATCATGAAAAAAGACGAAGCTTATGCAAAGTGGATACCCCACTTCCTGACAGGGGCATAAAAAATTGAAAGATCAGATGCTTTCTATTTTTGAACAGTAAAGGCCCAACCAACTAACAGATGCCATCACAGAAGACGAAACTCGCATAAGCTTCTGTAATGGAGCGGAAGAGCCGCGTAGAAGGTACATGACCCAGGCAGCGGAGTCTGTCAAAATGGAGACCACAGCAGGCGAATGGCAGCAATCAGGTTTTTATTCTACAGCAGCAGACAACTTTCTCAGCACCCCTAAAATCCTCACGCGCACACATAGATAAGAGAAGTGCACGGGCCGCAAAGAACACATGCTATCGCTACAATGAAATCAGCCCTCTGGACCACAAAATGGCTGACAATTGTGTTTCCTTGGCCCGCACAAATACAGTTTCCTCTACAATAACTAAACTAATTAAAAATTGAAAAACATCAAATAAATGCTACAGTTACAACCTTTTAAACCGTATAAACAAAATGTACACACATGACTTATTTAATTTGCAACAAGAGTGGGAAGCGTGGCTTGCACCTGTCTCTAAGCAGATTCGTACAACTAAATCACAACTAACACAATGTACAAAATATAACTATCAATAAAACTTACATCAGAATAAAGAACACACTCCCATGGTTAAAATGGTACATAATAATTACAATACAACGCTCTATAAGAGAAGCAAGACACACTCAAAGACTAGTACTAAAACAATCGGTGCAAACTTTTGCCTGGGGCGCGTTATTTTAGTCGCAGCAGCGCTGATAGTGATACCAAGTAGTCTATGAATATAACTTAGCTTCTACAGTACACAATACTCAATAAGTTAATTTCAACCCAAAATAAACACTAAACATGAAGTCAGCTAAGCAAAATACTATACAACAAAGCATTGATCGATACAGAATTACTTTAATCGAGTCAAAACAACGATTCACTACTATTCACTAGTAGGCCTACTCATAAACAGAGAACGCACCATGCAGACGACGGCTATAAAAAGAATGGACCCAGAGAGGCATCGGCTATTGATTAAGCTTGATCCTGCGTCTAAATACGATCTACATAAACATTCTAAGATGCCAAATTATATTACAAATGGCTTGGTGCATAAAAAGGACTAGGTAAACAAAGAGTAGGTAAACAAACAAGCGGTCAAAATATTAAGGGAGTAAACAGATTTGAAAATGGCGCGCACCGGCGGCTATTGTGGGTTGGCTGTGAGAAGGCCATGTGGCGTTACGCAACACGCAGCGCTTCAAAACAAAAGCGTCATCTGCTCCGGTTCCCGAGTTACTAACAGTACAGTAATGAAATTCCATGGATCTGATAACCGGGGCGGGATTATTGTAAAAACGTACAAAGAGCACTTGCTCACACTTCTATTCCTAAAATCAACACACAAGGGAGTTAATTACTGTTCGAAATATGTCATACAAGCACAACAACAAAGACCTGAGTTGCCTACCTTTTGTGCTAAAATCAACCCTTTTGTGTCAGTTCTGCACAAGTGCTCTGGGCCTCGTTCTGTTTTTTGCTTCTATTGCTTGGCCTCAAAACAGACAATGTGGTGTGGATCAATGAAGCCGGTGACAGCTAGACCCGTCATCCTCAGACCAGTCATCCTCAGGCCTGCATTTCAGAGCAGGCTCTCCACTAAATATTTCAACCAAGCTGGACCCCTAGTGGTTGATATTCTAAGAAAGTAACAATGACTAGCCACCACCATACAGGAGCAGTGCTGGCAACAGCTGTTGCAGCTGTCCAGGAGCACAAACTAAATGTGGGAACTGCAAGAACATTGTTACTCCATGATAACGCTGCTTGCCATAAAGCAAGGGCCACAATTCGGTGAATAAAACAAATGTGTCAATTTGCAATCAAACGGAAAGAAGTCTAATGAAAGTTTGCAATGTGACACATATTAACGAAAACATAAATCAACATATCAAAATTATATTAGCTACAGGGAAGAGGTTTTCCAGTCTACAACCAGCCATAGTCAGTACCCTCCTTCATGAGCATCTTCTCAGTCAGCTGGATATAAACTGGACACAATGACTTTTACCATAAGCGGTGCGTTGTTAACATTGTTGCTCTTAAGTTGTGAATTAACTGTTATGATATACACTTGTAGACACAGCTTATGCACTCCTACTGATCACATCTTGAATTACACTTGACTGGGCAACTGCATCATAAACCTCACATAAAATGCGTATTTAAGGAATTTTGTTTTATTGTAATTTATTGAACGTTCTAAGTTATTGGTGAGCCAGAAAAATAATGTGTGTGGGTGTGTGGGTGGGTGCGTGCATGCATGCATGCGTATGTGTGTACATTGTTATTGTTAAGTATTTTCCTTGTATTTGAACGGTTTTTAGCTCCATGTTCCATTGAGATGTTGATTTTTATTGTTAACTGTATTGAATGTTTTTATGTAAATGACAAGCCAGAAAGCAAATTTCTCTACACAGAGACAATAAAGTTGTATTGTATTGTATTGTATACTCAATCATATAAAATATATGGTAGTTGCTGCTGAAGGCTGCTCCATGCCAAAGGTCCAAATTTCTTCCTTATTCCTTACATTTACGTTTTGGAGCTGTGCAGTCAGCTTGGGATATGCTCCAGTCAATCAAGGTGGATCAGCCTCAAAAGCTTTCATTGAGGCACAATTGTAATGTATATGTCAAATGGAAAAGGTGCCACAGTTTATGCAATGGTATGTACATACACAATATTTATTGAATAATCAAAGCAAAAAGAAATATGACCAATAACCATCAGGATGTGAGCAAATGGTTATTATAAACTGTCACATCATGTGGACTAGAGCAGCAACTTTAAATATGAGTTTGTGAGTCTGTCACAAATGGTGTGAATCTTTGTGGTGTATGTGACTATACAACTTGATCATTTCATGACAAAAAGGTCCTTGGTCAACAGAGGAATTTATGTCAGAAGTGAGAAGCTATTGTTTTCTTTGAGGATGCACAGTTAGAGATCAACAGTAGCTGGCATAATTTTTTTGAAAACTTCATTACTATTAATCAGATTAATCAGATACTAAACACTGACCATTCAGCAGATCCACACTTCTGGCATCATTTGCTTCTAGACTTTCAGACTGACACTGACACAGCTTTCAAACCTCCTCTCCCACCCAAATTTTCAAACAGACAATAACATCATATAAAAATGAATGTTTCCAGCTGCTGACTGGTATATATCATGGATCATCCACAAAAGCTTTCAGCAAAGCACAGTTGTATGTGTCAAAGCTAAAGAAAAGAAGAAGAAAAAGGTACCATAGTTAGGTGATGGTTTACATACAACTGAATCATCAAAACATAAAGAAATATGACAGTCACATCATTTGGCCCTGAGCAGCAACTAAAGGTTTGTCACCAATAATATTTGTCACCAATGGTGTGAACCTTTGAATATGGGGTATGTGGCTGTATGCAACTGGATTACCTGCTGCCAAAACAAAACAAAATTATTACAGGGATGAGGTTATCCAGTATGCCTAATGCTTGGGAATGTCAGTATTGATTCCAACAAGTTTTGTTCCTAATCGTTAAGTACATGTCCTGATGAATGCATACATACACACAAATCCAACCAACATGAGAGTCCCTGACCAGCCTCTGGAAGGTTTGACAGAACTGACAAATTAGTAATGATCTAATTGTTGTTTATCCTGACTTTCATATAACCTAACCAATTCAGAGACATTTTGTGATTAACAACAAAAAAACTGACAAAAAGGACTGCAAACAGACAAGAAATTAACAAGAAAGGACATACTTTTGCAACAAGAAATACAAATGTTCAGTCCACCCAAAGGCTCAACACTGATCATAACACAAACTCAACTCCTCAAATAAAAAAAAAACATGACAAACAGTAACCACAAATTAAAAATCTAGTCAAAGATTAATTTTAGCATGAAACACTGTATTCCCTTATACCTGTAGAAGTCTCTCAGTCCAAAAAATTCACGTCGCTCCACAGCCTCTTGGAACACACTCAGATAGGCTCGAGCCAGTTTGTTCACCAAGCTCTTCACATGCCCAAGGACATTTGGGTCTCCACTGCCACAGATGCCCCTAAAAAACAAGTCTCACATTAAAAGACATCAGCAAGAACTGTTGTTGCTTCTCAAGTTTTTATTGTTTTTATCAAAACATACAAACTACATTCAGCTTCAACTTGCTTTATGTAAATGAAAGGACACAAATGAATCAGATGAACCACTTTTGCCTCACCCTTCATCCTTGTACTGCTGTTGCAATGCATCATCTGCTATGGTCTGGGGCAACTACTTTCACTGCTGAAATTTGTGTTGTTTGCTCTCTTTGCTGCTTGTAGTTGTAGAGGGAAAAATGCTGAGGAAGGTTCTACATTTTTACTGCTTGATTCTTTGCCTTGTGTTTCTTCTTTGCACTTCTCCTGTCTTTCTATTCAAACATTTTTCCTTGCATCATTTTTTTTATCATCACTGACGGTCCTGTTCATTGGCTGGGTTTTATGTATATGCGTGGAATGGTCACTGGATGTGGCTATGCCCAGTAGGGGTGATGGGAAGTGGTGTGGAAGCAATGGTCTTGAGTCAGTTTAGCAGTTGGAACAGCAGATAAATGAACAACATACAACAACAACAAAATATAGCCTACTCTGCTGTCTGCACAAGTTCCTCCTCGTCTGGCACATCCCGTTGCACAAGGATTCCTCGGTTCATCTTGGCTGGGTCCAGAGCCCAGTTAGAAATCCCAATAAAGGCCACCTGTAAATTAAGCAGCATTCATGTTATTGTATTCTTCATATAATGAGAAAAAAGAGAAAACAGTAAGGGGAAGTAGCTGATCTTAGTTCACAGCATATATCAAAATCATTCAAAATGCTAAGAAAGCCCATGCTGACACAATGTAAAACTCATAACTGTGTTAAGTGAACAACTTAGGATAATCAAACTGCAAAAATAGAACTGCAAACCTGTACCTTCTCCAGTCGTGTTTGGCGTGATTTCTTGGGAGCATCTTCTTCCTGTAACACAAAGAACTGCTCCTTTATCACAATTGGTATGAGCCAAGCTGAAGCTCTGTGAGAAAAAGCAAGTCTGAAATCAACATTATATCTGCAAGTGGGTGTTTAAACAGAAAAATGTTTAACTATATTTTCATTAAAAAAGTAAGTCTATGTAATGGAGTGGAGTGGTAGAAGGACAGGACACAGGCAGTGGAGTCAGTAAAATGGAGACACAGCAGGCGGCGCCCAAAAAACAGGCTTTATTCTACGCAGCAGAAACTTTCACCCCCCAAAAATCCTCATTTGCACGCAAAAATAAGAGAAGGGCCGGGGCCGAGGGAACACAGCTATCGCTACAATTAAATTGGGCCCGGGACCAAAAATGGCTACTTTGGGTTTTTCCGGGCCCCGCACAAATACACTTTCCTCTACAATAACTAAAAATTTAAAAACATAAAAAAACATCAAATGAAAGCTACAATTAAACCCTTTTAAACATAAAACAAAATTACAAAATGACTTATTTTTTTTACACCAAAGTGGGAAGCGTGGTTGCCCTGCTATAAACACGACAACTAATCAAAATAACACAATGTACAAAAAAAAACTGCACAAAAACTTACATCAGAAAAAACCGCCCCACGGTTAAAATCATAAAAATTAAATACAACACTCTGAAAGAGAAGCAAACCACTAAAAGGACTAGTACTAAAAAATCAGTGCGAACTTTCCCCTCCGGGTTTTTTTAGTCGAGCGCGCTGATAGTGATATCAAGAGTTATGAATACAACTTAGCTTCTAAGTACAAAAACTCAATAATTTAATTTTAACCCCAAAAAAAACACAAAACATAAGTAGCAACAAAAACTATACGAAAAAGCTTTGATCGATACAGAATTACTTTCATGAAAAACAACGATTCCCACTATTCACTATACTAAAAAGAACCCCCCAGAGACGGCTATAAAAGAATGACCTAGGAGGCATCACTACTGTTTAAAGCCGATCCCATCTAAAAAAACAGGATAAACTTTCTAAGAGGGTTTAAATTTTACACATGGCTTTGGTGTATAACAAAAGGACTAGGAAAAAGGGGGGTAAACAAAAAAAGGGTCAAAATATTGGGGAAAAACAGATTTAAAAATGGGCCCCCGGCGGCTATTCCCTTGGTGGGGAAGGCCATGGGCTTTACGCAACACGCAGCGCTTCAAAAAAAAAGGTCGCGCTGGGTTTCCCCGGGTTACAACAGTACATAATAAAATTTAGGACTGATAACCGGGGCGGGATTATTGTAAAACGTAAAAGAGCACTTGCTCACACCCCCCCCTACTTACCACTACCACCCCCCTTTGAGTAAAAAACCCCAATCTGTACGTTTTTAAGTAACAACCAGAAGGGCTAAGATCTCCGGCTAAACCCGGAAACAAAAAAACATCCTTTGACTAACATTTTTTTTAAATCGGGTCCAAATTTAAATAAGCCCAAATCAGAGGCGGTTTTTCCCTTTAGATCAATGAGGGTTGTTATTTAAACAATAATCCTCAATTCTAAACCTACTGAAAAAGGGCCCTTTGTGTGTACCGAGAAACCGTCCTGAGTCATCACTTTCACAATCCATTTAGATCAAAAAATGCCTTTTTGCCGCAAAACAGGTGTTACGCTAGAAGATTTCATTTAAACAAAAATTTTCCAAAGTGTCTTCCCAAAAACTGTACCTACAACTTTAAAAAAGCCAAGATAAAAAAATACCATAAACCCAAAAACAATGGCATCTGACAAAAAATCATGAACACAAATTTAAAAAGCAATCATCACACACTGTCATGTCAACAAAACAACTAATTTCAAAACATTCACGGTACTGTGCCAGGTAACTTTGAGGTCGGGTTACTGTTGAATAATGTTCTTCTCTGCCAGATGCCACGAGCATCTAGGCAGAGGCACAGGTGGTTGTTGGACGACAGGTGGCACTACTGGCACCGCAACAGCAACACAATTTGGGTTCTTGGGAAGCATAGTTTGTTTCTGTAAATGACCCCCAATGGAAGTGGGATAAAAAAAATTGGGGGATGTTTTTCGGGGCCCCACGCTCAGGGCCACCTGGGTTTCTGCCCGGAGGGGGTAGCAACAGACTGCATGGAGCGGTTGAACCATCCCACTGGGAGTTTTCTTGAGGGGGGGGACGGCGTCGGTGGTGCTGGAGGCAGCTGGGGTTGTCAGTTTTGGTAGACGTCAGGGGGCGGTGGCAGCCGGGGGCATCGGGGTTTTGGTACGACGTCGGGGGGTTCGCTAGCCGGGGGGGTTTTGTGGAGAGCGGTGGTGCTGGTGGCTAGCCGGGGTCGTCGGGGTACGACGTCGATGGTGTTTGGGGGCTAGCCCGGGTCGTCAGTGGTGCTGGTGGCTGGGGTGCATTGTGGAACCCCCGTTGGGGGTGTTTGGGGGCTGGCTGTCCACGGGGGTCTCTTTTTCCGGTCCTGCCTGCTGTGGTCTCGGGTCGCTCAGCTCATCCTGTTCTCGCAGCGCCAATTTTTGGGTGATGTGGGGCGTCAAGACAGTACCCAGGCAAAAGCCTAATAAATGGAGACCAAGGGCGGATGGCAGCAATCAGGGTTTATTTTCTCAGCGCAGCAAATTCCAGCACCCCCCCCACTCGACGCATGATAAGAGAACTGCGGGCCAAAGGAAACACGCTATCGCTAAATAAAAACGCCCTTTTGACCCCAAAAATTGACATTGTGTTTCCTTGGGGCCCGACAAATACAGTTTCCTCCAAAAAACTAAAATAATTAAAAATGAAAACATCAAATGAAATAAATTACAACCTTTTAAAAAGTAAAACAAAAAGTACACATGCTTTTTTTTTTAAAAAAGTAAACGTGGCTTTTCACCCGTCTATAAACAGATTGTACAAATAAATACAACTAAACAATGTACAAAATATAACTGTCACTAAAAAATTTCATCAGAATAAAGACACCCCCCCGGGTTTTACAACAATTACAATAACGCCTGTAAGAAAGCAAGAAACCAAAGACGTACTAAAACAATCTGCGAACTTTTTCCCCGGGGCTTTTTTTTAGTGCAGAGCGCTGATAGGATATCAAGTAGTCTATAAAACTTAGCTTCTCAGTATACAATACTCAAAAAGTTTAAATTTTAACCCAAAAAAAACACTAAAAAAAGAATCGGCAAAATACTACACACAAAGCATTGATCGAAAAGAATTACCCCAGTCAAAAAAACGACACTATATTCACTTACAACAGAGAACGCCCGCAGACGACGGCTATAAAAGAATGGACCTAGAGAGGCATGGCTACTGATTAAGCTCACCTGCGCTAAATAAAACATTTAAAAATCTAAGATGCCAAATATTACACATGGCTTTTGATAACGAAAAGGGGGCGGGAAAAAGGAGTAGGTAAAAAAACAAGCTCAAAAAATTAAGGGGGTAAACAATTTGAAAAGGGCGCCCCGGGGCATTTGGGTTTTCTGTTGAAGGCCCGTGGCGTGCAAAAAACCCAGCGTTTAAAAAAAGGGGCGCTGCTCCGTTCCCGGCTTACTAACAGTACAGTAATGAAATTGCGTGGTTCTCATAACCGGGGGGGATTATTGTAAAAACGTACAAAGAGCACTTGCTCACATCTAAAATCAACAGTATATCCACAAATAGCCGTTTAAACAGAAAAACACTGAACTAATTTTTTATTTTGATGTTTTTTAAACAAAAAACAAAACAAAACAAAACAAAAAAGAAAAGAATGTAAACTACTTGATTTGATTATTTTGGGGGCAGCTTTTCCACTAACTAGTTTTTCACCCCAGAAAATGATTTTGCTTTTGTGACTTAAATCTGTTTGGTTTTTATTTTGCTTTGCTTTCATTGTTGTTTTGGTTGGTAGTTGTCTTTGTTCGAATGGCAGTAAAGTCCCAATAAAAACTCGGGATGATTTTATGTTTTAAAAGCTTGTGCACTGCTGTTTATCCGCTTTTAAGAACAATTTTTAAATCCCCAGGCCCTAATTGTGTGTAAGGTGAGTTCTTGGAAAGCTTGCAGGAACCTGTGATCCCTTTCCTGACAAATTATTATGATCACCAGACAGAGCCTTTGATACAGGCATTTTTCTGGAGCAATGGCTGTAACTAGCCATCTCCCATGCTCAAGAAAAGAAGCATCAACAACCCTGAACCGGGACAATAAATTACTGTGGTATATCATAATAATTCAGTCTTAGAGTGCCCTAGGCATGTACATATCATTAGTAATAACAATATTACTACGACTGGTGATTTTTATAGCATGCCAGCTGCAATGAGCAAAACACAATTCTTCAGAGTATTGCTAACCAGAAAAATATTCCAAAGAAGGGGTTGCATTTATATAATATCACACTTGTACGATTTCATGACTAATCTTGCTGCTGAATTTTGTATATTTTGAAGCTTATCCAGTATGCACTGAGGGGAGCCAGAGAAAAGACAGTTCTAAGATTTTAACAGCACAGGGTCACCTCAGGATGAATCCCATTCAAAATTATTTCATGCCAGCTAGTTCAAAACACAAGTCACTAAATCACAAGTCTGTACAAATCATTGTTACAGTATCAAAAACAAACCAGCCATCTATCTTTCAATGCATAATAACACATATTGGTATGCCATATCTTTTCCATTCCGGTCCTTGATGCCTATTTATATTCCATATACACTCACCACAGGAAGCTCCTTAGATCACTTGTCACTATGAGCAGGGTGATCTATTTTATTCCACAGGTCCTACGTGACAATGTTACATAGGACAAAAGAGCAATCTGTGATCATCTCCACACTTAAAATACTCTGATTTATCTATTGCTGGTATAAGGCATATCAAACTCTTACAATGATGCAGCTAAGAGTACACCATGAATTTTTTTAATTAAAAATGAATCTTAATACAGCGTTGTTCTAAAAGTAGAAGACCACAATGCATGACATGACACCCTGTGTTTAAAGGAAAAGAAAAACAAATATTCTCACCGTCTTGAAGTCATCACCAGAATCAGCAATGCTCTGATCCCCTTCTGCATCTGTAATTTCTTCTTCATCTTCTGCATCCTCAACTTCTTCATCCTGAAACAATAACCATATTGCATAAGCGATTATTTAAACACACTAGAGGCAAATGCTCAGTCAGTGCTGTTGTGTCTGTTTAACATCCCAGCCTGTCACAATCAAACTACAGACAGGAACACAATTAAGACAGGAAGGGTCAACACTGAAGACCTTTAATCACTTGGGCTTCACCAAGTGCTTTGCTTGTCTTCTGATCTTTAATACATAAAGTACACATTATAATCTCTAAATTTTAAGTTAACACAATGTGATGAAGGCACAGGTAATGACTAGGCAACACTTATTATGCTCGTAAATTGATACAAACAACATCCAAAAGGTTTTAGAGAAAACAACTTCAAAACATCATCCCAAGCTATACATTCACACAATACTATTATGTCTTCTTATCTAAATCATTATGTGTATAGTACTTTCATTCCACATCTGAAGCAGTCACAAAAACAGT
The DNA here is from genome assembly GCA_018857735.1 of Alviniconcha marisindica. Lineage (NCBI taxonomy): Eukaryota > Metazoa > Mollusca > Gastropoda > Provannidae > Alviniconcha > Alviniconcha marisindica. The sequence continues at coordinate 68,473 of JABMCL010003267.1, forward strand.
AATCTGTGAAAACATTTTTGGGCACAAACCAGAACACTGCCACTGTTACAGGTGTGTGGATATCTAGTGCAAGCATGAGTAGTAGTAATTGGATTTTAATGTCCTGTCAACCACACAGGGTCACCTCAGGACAGTCAAACTCAGGTCATAAGCAAATACACATTGATAAACTCTTCTCACAGAGGTTTTTTCTGCCTGGTCCTCTTGCTCTTTCTGTTTTGTCATTTTTGTGCTAATAGTCCATTCTCCTGACTTTTTTTCTCCAGAAAACTCTCAAGAAGGTTTTTTTGTATGGCTCTTGTTGAGCAGCTAGGAGATGATAGTTGGTAGGTGGTATGTGCAGCTTGCTGCCATATGGCACTGGTATTTGCCCTTATTCATTTATATAAATAAAAAAATAATTATATTGTGTCTGACCATTCCTTTTTTATATGTTTGACGATACCAGCATGTCCTAGCCGTATGTGCTCTTTTAACAGGGGTAATACTGAAGGGACTAATTCTTTGAAAATTTGTGTCTATCATCTCCTAGCTGCTCAACAAGAGCCATACAAAAAAAAACCTTCTTGAGAGTTTGCTGGAAAAAAAAGTCAGGAGAATGGACTATTAGCAGAAAAATGACAAAACAGAAAGAGCAAGAGGACCAGGCAGAAAAAAACAAGAGAGGAGATAGGAAAGGGGAAACAAATGACAGCCCTGAGATTCCAGACAGGAGGGAAACATCAGACATCCCCAGCCTCCCGTCGGGGGGTGCAAGCATGAACCTTTTGAAAAGTCATGTATAACTCTGCCATGCACAGGAATGTTCTTACTGTGTTAGGAAGTTTATGATTTTTGTCCATTACATTTATCTACAGTTCACTGACCTTTTACTTTTCACTGTGAAAACAGGGTTTGTACACACCAAGTTTCTGCTCTGAAGCAGTTCCACACACAGAGAATACTTTTACCACACACTGATCTGAATCAGGCTTGGAACTAGTTTGAAGTCAAATAAAATTTAATATTTTCCAATTGCCATCCATTGTGATACACATGCAATTATTCCTAAGGCAAGTTTCATAAAACATTTTCACAGACTTAATTACTCTCACTGGTTTTACAACAATGTGTTTTATAAATCATGTATTAAAATACCTCATAAAAACAAAAACAAACCCATGAGCTGAGGCAAATTACTGGTGAGCATCTATTAAATACATCATAAAACACTGATTTTGTAAGATTTCCTCTGATCTGTATTGTTCCACTCTAAGCAAAGACTGTTACCTTGGTTTTTATCCCAGTGTTGCTTTATACGGCATCAACAAAACTATTTTGGGGTCAGACAAAATAAATAATACTTATATGGAATTGTTGAAAATTGATTTAAGGGGCATGACAAATACATTAGCATTGGTTTTTTTTAATGAACAGTCCTAATGGGCATAATAAATACATTAGCATTATTTTTCTATGGACAGTCTCATGAAATAATATGAGACAGCATAATTATTATTTGACAGCAAGCTTATGTTCCTACCTTTGTTCATCTGGTACCTGCTATGCTCTTATCTATGTAGTATTCAACAGAATTAAAGTTTCTCTACATCAAATTAAATGCAGCAATATAAAAATATTATGTTTAAAGTACATTTATGAAATATTGCCTGGCAAAACCCATTTATGCACTGCCATACAAATCATCTATGCTTCAGTTTTTGTTTGCTATGACAGATTACACTTTAGCAGCTGTCCTACCCACCTTCACTCATCATACCATATAAAAATCTAACACTGTGAGTTGTTGTGGTGTTGTTTAGGCACACAAGTTTATACAGTTACATAACATTTGCAAAAGCAATTCTGACAAAACAGTCAGATTGACTTCTGGGTTAAAAAAAGAAGAAGATAATTTGGCCTGACATTTGGCAACAACACACTTCCCATTCACAAATGTAACAACCTGATGTGTGTATCACACTTCAGTTTCTCAACATTGTGAAATATTATGTTAAATTACATACTGGAGTTACATTACATAATCTTTTATAATCACGTTAGTCATTCAAGTGTACTAGGATAAACTTTTCCTGGTATGTTGGTAAACCACTACCACCTGGACTCTGCTGTTGTTATATATTCACACTGACTGGGTGTTGGTACTACAATACCCAAAATATCTTTGTGGATGCTAGCATCAAAAAAAACTATTTACAAGAACTGAGAACAATGAAGAACATATGTACCATCAAAACTATTACAGTTTCAACACATCAATCAATGCCTGAAACCAGGGTAATCAAAAGTGAGGCATAACTGTAAATTCATAATCCCCTGGGGGGCCCACCTTACCTGTTGCAATTCACAGCCATCTTCAAGCAATGGATGAAGAGCCTGCAAAATTACAGAAAGCAAGGCATGAAATACTGAATTATTAGAAGTACAGAAGAGGAACAAATGTTTAGGCAGTTCATGCACATTCAAAAGATTTGTTACTTGGTTTGCTACACGAAACAGCCCCATACAATTTAAAGCAGAGTGCTGTTTAGTCAAGTGTGTGGGCAAAATGAGGGTGAAACATTCAATGGCGGTCCAAAATGTACATTCCTTTTTATATGTATACAGTGTTCAAAGGCCCAGATCTGTGACAATCAAACAAGAAGGGTGAATGCTCAGACCACTGGTCGTAATGATAACAGTAATGGTTGACTGGGCATAAAACACCAAGTTACTTACTTACTCAGACAATTGGCTTTGATAATGGAAAAATAAATCTCAGTAAAGACAGGAATCCATCTTCTTCTTTCTTTTTTAACAGACTGATGCACTCCCCTTTGCTGCTACATGCCCCCTCCCCTTTTCCCCATTACCTCACACACACACACACACACACACACACACACACACACACACACACAATACACAGAACTTTGCTGGATTTAAGACACAAAATCAAATTAAACTGCAACCCCTCTCCAAGCAACCTGATCTATGAATCAAACAATGAGAGAGAACTGCAGTGTCGGATGTGAGCAGGAAGGTTGTTCCAGACAAGGGAACCTGAACAGAGAAAGACTGGTAACCAAAGCCCTTAAGTTTTCATCTTGCACAAGAAAGAGGTTTCTTTTTAAATCTGAACTGGAATGGTAAAAGCAAGGAGTATATACACAGAAACAATGACAGGTACGGTGACAGGGTACCAGCAAAGAAACAGATAACAAAGGTTTCTATCTTGAAAATAATCCTTTCTTTGACTGGCAGCCAGTGAAGTGCTTTAAGCAGTGGTCTGATGTGTTCATGTCTGCTCTTGTGAAAAACAACCTTCGCTGCATGGTTCTGAGCATGCATGGTAAGCATGGTGCCTCAGACATATATGAGTGATCAGTCAGACTAACTCTCATTACAACAATTTGTATTTTTCACACCTGTTAAACACACCCATGTTAAGAATGTCACAGATAATGTCACAGACGCTTGACTCATAGGGGCCTTGCCTCAGATCAAAACGTGGAAAAAATGTAAGTCCCCAGCCAAGAGCAACATAAATGCTTGCCTCAGATCAAAATGGGGAAAAAATGTCAGCCAAAAGCCGAGTGCAAAGTAAATGACAACTACAATTACAAATACTAAAATAGATCTCTATGTTTATCAAGAACACAACAACAGCATCTATTTCACAACATAGCACTTAAGCAAAAGGTTTGGGTTAATAATAAACCATTCTGCTCAAACCTTGAGAGGCATTTTGGGTGAATCTTCAGCCAGTCCAATTTCATCCAGGACAGCCACAGCCACAAACTTGTCTTTGTCTTTATCGTGTTGGATGTGGGCGCACTGACGGAAGGTGCCCAGGATCCCATCAGCTGTGGCAAGTGGACTGCACTGGAAGGACACCATCTGGGCCTGCAATAAAATAAACTCTGGCTCAACTCAATCATCAACTTACCAGGAGTAAATATTACAAAGGAGCAGAAAATAATGTATACAAAAAACAACAACATAAAACAATTATGTATAAATGTATAGCATGACACTTAATTCACACTACCTCAAACGATCAAAAGAGCATATTCATCCCTTTTACCCACAAAGAGGAGGAAAGAACAGATTAACCTCTTTGAATGTTTTGAAGACAGGGCTGATGGACTGGGCACCCTGCATGGCATCTGCCACAATGGCCTTGGCCAGGGACTTGGAGGAGCCGGGTTTGCCGACCACAAACAGAGGGATGCGGAGCTCCACACACACCACCATCATGAACACGTTCTCCTTCAGGGCCTGGTTACAGGCGATCTTCTCTCCCACTTTCACATTCCTCAGTAGCTCATCCTGACAACTGTATCAGAATTCATAGAGGATAATAAAAATTAAAAAAACTGCCAATCTGCATAAAAATGAAGAAGATTCAGACAGCAAGCTATTTCTCACTCTGGGAACATTTCTAATATTTCCTTCTTACCAGTTGCCCCCCTCCCCCCCCCCCCCCCCCCCACCCCCCCTCCCAAAAAAACAACAACCAAAAAACCACACAACAACAACAGTGCTCAATTCACAATAAGAATAAACATTTACACATTGCATAAGGTGATTGTCATGGTTTTTGTGATGTCTCCTAGGGTCTTCTTCCAGCTATCTGTCAAATGCAACCAGTTCACGGCAGATTTAAAAAAAAGAAGACAATTATCAAAGACTATTTTATGAGAGCATGATTTCAGCATTGTTGTTCATGGTGAATTTGCAAATGGATTTGACAGTGCAGATGGCAGCCATGATTGGGTGCAATATTTTGAACCTTGAAAGGATGCAAACCTGTTAAGAATGTCACAAAACTCCTGGGAATCACTCAGATCAAAATGTGGAGTAAACGCTTGGACTACGTTCCTCTCAAACTCTTCCTTGCTGCGGATTCCTGCTCTGTAGCACACTCCCAAAGCAAGAACCACTGCCACTGTAATATCAGCACTGTCCTATTTATAAAACAGAGACATAAGATTACAATTCAAATAGCTGGCTTTATTAAATCTGCTACTAAAAGAACTGCCTAGGAAGTCACTGCCCTGAAATATTCATTCTCTGCTGCTTGAAAAACAGCTATTTGGTCTAACACCAACTCTCAGGCCTTTATGAATCTTAATCCATCCATCCACACATATATGTTAAGGGGAGACACTGGGGTGCAAAATTGACCAAAATTGTCTTTTGGGGTGAAAATGAGATAGGGGCTGATTTTGACACTTTAACATCTCTTGTAACCATTCAGTAACTTATTTTGCATGCATAGTGTCTTTAACATGCATAATTTGTTAAATGTCAAGGGGATTCATATCAAGTCAGGTGCTTTTCTTTCTTTTCATGTGTGTTTTCTCACAGTCTCACTTTTACACCTTTTTCTCAGTTGTAAAACCCTAAGACTCCCTTTGAGTAGAGGTAGGGTCTTGAAAGTTTGCATGCTGTTTGTATATGTACTGATCTTTACTTTTCCCAAACGATTCGTAGATGGCGATATCTGTTTTAGTTTTATACAGATTTGAAATATTATTGGTATCATTTTTACAAGCATAAAATGCAAATAACACATTAAAGTAAAGGAAAAGCATAATAACCACAAAATCCTTGGTAAAAGTGAAGATAACATTATGCTTGTATGAACTGTGAAAAGAAAATTAATCTGGATGCAATGACTTTGGAGTTTTAAGCTTTTAGAATAACTGTGTTTGGTGGCCATCTTGGATTGTTTCCATGGCAATGGGTTGTCAAAATGATGTAACAACAGATTTTTTTAATTCTCCAAGTCATAACCTTTTAAATACACCAAAATCCCAAACTCTTAGATAAAAGAGGTCTGGATTCATTTTGCACTACTATATATGTCCCACCTTAATTCAACAAGAAAGTGTACCAGTAGTAAGACAACTTTATAAGTTAAGAAATGGATCATATATCTGATATCAAGTTTCAGTTTCATACCATGTATAACAAAATATAATTATATGGGTCATTCTCCTGAAAACTGGACCAAAGAGGGTGCCACTTTCCTGATGAAATAAAAATTACACTAAAACATGAAACTTTTTAAACTACTGCTATATTTCTGATGTAATGTGTTTGGAGAAATAAGGGAAATGCCACCATGGGTGAATGCATCATTATTTCTTGTGCTGTGAGCCTTTTTGGGTAAAAATCATGACATTTTCATGGCCGCCATTTGTGACATGGCTATGGGAAGGTTAGGTGATTGCAGATATTTCTTTGGAATTGTCCATGATTAAATAAAAACGGGTTTCATGCGAAAGAAGGAGGCTAGTTCTTACGTACAAATTATATTGAATGTGTGTTGCTTGCTACTAACTGCTCCAAACAAAGGAAAGATAATCAGTGTCTCGCACATTACCGACGGTGTCTTCTAAGTGTGTATCACAATATTGTGACTTGTTCACAACAGAAACTAAAGAACTTTTTTTTCCCATCAGCATGGTAGATCACAACATTTCACCTTATTTTTAATGCTTGTTTCATGACACAAGAGTAGATACGAAATAAATTACAGTCATTTCTTCAGGGGTGGTTGACGTTGCGTCTTACAATGGTGTAACGTGCGAGCACACTAAAGAATTATTTCTGCTTGTACCATTGACTTTCGACCTACCCTAACATACCAGTCCAAATCAGCTGACTTGCGGCAGCAACATTTCACCTCTTTTTGTGCTGTGTGGTGTATTATTTCACTACAAAAGGGAAAGCACTGTGGTGTCTGCAGGGGTGAGGGATGTAACGCTTGTGACACATTTTTGTTCCCACTCGGCTGAGTGTTTGTATGCAACCTTTTGTAACCAAACTTGGTATTGTGGTGCACCACCATGAGCCAGAATGTCATGCAAAAAAATGCGATTCTATCTTCATGGTCAAGGTCACAGTGTGGGCTTATATAATCAAAATGTGATGGTTTCTACTATATCATTTATTAGTTCTAAACCAGTGAGTATTTTGCAACCAAACTCAATTTGAGTGTAGATCATCATAAGCAAAGAATGTCCAATGAAAATGTTGGATTGCTGTGTTCAAGGTCAATGTCACAGCCAAGGTTAAAAGTTTCAGTTAATGTTAGTTTGGATGATATCTTATGCATTGCTGAACCATTTGTAACCAAACCCAGTATGGTGAGACATCATTATAAGCCAGAGTGTCATATGCAAAAAATAAACAACTGGTTTCTGTCTTCAAGGTCAAGGTCACAGTAACTGAATTTCGGTTCATACAGTGAAATATGACTATTTCTGTTATATGTTCTGAACTGCTGATTTTTTTGGCGACCAACTTAGTTTCACAGTGCATGTTCATAAACTGGAATGTCTTGTGAAAAGGTTGCTCTGCTGTATTCAAGGCAAAGGTCACAGAGAAGGTCCTGAACTTCAATGAATGTTTGCCTGGACAATATCGGTCAAACTTAGTATGGTAATGCATCATCATCATCATCATCATCAGCCAGAGTATTATTCAGAAATATAATTTTGCTATGTTCAAGGTCAAAGCTACAATCGTTTCTACTACTACTATTATTATTATTATTACTAGATCTTCAGAAATATTGAAACTTTTGCGATCCAAATTAGTTTGATGGCACATCATCACAAGACAGGGTAAGACACCGTGAAAAGATTTTCTTGCTTTACACAGGGCATGAGACAGAGAATATGGCTTGGGTGACTGTAGACTAGATGCTGCCACTCTTGGCTATCCCAATATCTAAAGCAGGGGTCAATACTGGTTCCAATCAAGAAAATCTGGAAAGAACATTGCTTTTGTAATGAATATATTTGTTTATTAGGTTTTTTGGTCAATGGTTCATATCCTTTTGTACTTGTGATGATGTCTACATATTGACAGATTACTAATTAAGTGCGATTGGTTATTAACTTTAGAAAGCAAGAAACAAATATCCCTCTGACATGTATATTTATATAATTATAACGTTCAGACCAAGTTAGTGTAATGCATCCCCCCCTCCTCCAAATTACTTTGGGAAAGAAAAAAAAGAGGAAAAAAATGTGTAATCTATTTCGTGCATGTCTGTACTTTGAAGAAGACATTTTAAACCAAAATCGTTAAAGAGGCAGAACAATTAACACATTACTTTTTTTAAATGTCAGAAGTGACAGATATTCCTTTATTAATTAGGAAATATTGTATAATAAAAAAGGCAAGAGTCAAACTGGCCACTGAGCCGATGCGACTCTATTCATGCATTTCTGGCGTCTTCTGTAACACGCGAGACACTGACCTATGACGGAACATAATGCACAATTAACCAAGTTCCTGTCACCCTGTCAGTTTATGTCTTATATTTATGTACACAAGAGATGTCAAGCTTTCGTTTCCAAATAATAACATAAAAATATTCACACTCTGAATTTTTACCCTCTATGTCACAGTTTTGACCAGTTTTCAGAATGACCCATATATAAAAATCACAACAAATAAACTGCCTCATTGCCTTGCAGATAATATAAAATTTGAATTGTGGTCTGGCTTATGATAGCAGAAAAGTCCACATTTTTTGACAAGTTGTTCAGCTGAGTTCAATTTCAAACGGATCATCTATTTGATATCGAGCTTCAGTTTCATACCAGTCTACCAGATACAAAATTCACAACAAATTCTGCCTTGCAAATAACACAAAATCTGAATGGTGATTTGGCTTATGCTAATAGCCAAATCCCCATTCTTTCACAAGTTGTTGCTCTACCGTGTTCAAAGTTTGGGCCTGATCAAAGGTTAGAAGTAACACAAGACAGTAGTTTGAAGTGCCTCGGACAGCCTGCACAGATTTTGCTGGACAGTGCTGTCCTTGCAGTCCGCCCCGCTATCATAGATAAGAGGCAAGTGCAGCCAATGGGAGCCATCTTCCCATTAGCATTTCATCAGCATGCATCAATGCAGAGTGTAGTGTTTCGGCCAAGTTCGACACGTTGCCAGTAAACTTAATTGCCATTTGTTCAATTGTTGTGTTGATTATGCTTTGATATATGATGCTATAGTGCGTTGATTGGTATGATAATCATTGCCACTTGTTCAGGAAGTTTTCTTTATTCAGTCATGTTGCTACTATGAATAATGTCATGGTGGAAGGCCAAACTGAGTGATGTATTTTGACTTAGGATGTGGTCAGGAGCTGGAGAATTACAGTAACACTATGATGTGTCCACCTCAGTCCAATACTGTAGGATGTGTGGTACTAGGCTAGGCCTAGTATGTGAATTTAATTGCAATTTAAGTGAACATCTAGTCAATAGATTTCTAATTACAAGGAACAGACAGTCATGTTAAGACAGTCATGTGTAAAGTGTAATGTATTGCTAAGTTGCAATGCTCTATAGAGAGGTGGCTAGACTATCAGCTGCCATAATATATATGTGGAAGTGGCCTGCTACAGTGATAGACTACTGTGACACTCCAAGTGCCATCTTACAAGAGTAGAATGCCTTCTTGTTGATAATTGTGGATGTGGGCATCACTGCTCAGTCATAAATTATTTTCTTTAAGGTCTAGTGTCAGTATACCTATAGATAGCATATGCAAGCTGGCCAAACAATTAGTATCGTGTTTTTTTTTTGGCTTTCGCACCTGGCTGACTGACTTGGTGGCAGTGTAGCATTCATGACCTGTCCTTATTCTATTTTGTTTTGGTTTGACTGGTTAATCTAGTCATTATATAATGTAGTATTGTATTTGTAGTATTTGTTCATAACTGTTCATGATAGTTTTTAGTTATTAAGATTTTTCAACTTGTTTATACATGTTTGTAATAGGTTCACTTACTTAGTTATATGATAGTTATTATTCATGACAGTTTTAATTATTGACTTAGATTATAGTTATTATTATGATTTTAAGTCTACCCCGCAAAGGTATCTGTTTTTTGTTGTTGCTGTTTTTTTGTTTGTGTGTGTTTTGTCTTTGTCTTCTGTTTGGTGTCTGTCTTAGTCTCTTGTAGCTTTACATGTTATACAATGCTTGTTATTTTGATATATCCCCCTACTGGGATTAATAAAGTATATTATTATTGTTTCTGAGATTAGCTACTCACATACTTAATAGTCACTGTCTGGCATATACATGTATGTATATACATATTTATCTTGCCATTGTTACTGGTATGTTTAGAGTGGAGAATTTTTATTTTTTTTAAGCAAAAAATAAAATTATAAAAAAAGTCTGCCCCTCAGGAGTAATTATATTGCCTTTAGTACTGCCTGAATGCCCTGTATATAATGATGATTCACCCCCATTATTACCTATTGGTGTTTAATCACTGTTGTCATTATTGACCCAGCCCCTGTTTGTCTGTAATCTGTTTGTTTACTTTTAGATGACTTGTTTTGTATAGTATGTGTATGTAATGGGCAGTTCAGGTGGGGTTGTTAACTCCCCTGACTTTTGCCTGGCATCGCTTAAGTCCCTTGGCTACTTTTACTTCTGGTGCATACTTTCTTCACAATGGAAGGCGGTGACAGGTTTTTGGAGGCCCGTAGTCAGAATGTTTTTGGCAACAAGCAATAACTTGTTGCTCATGCTATAGGATGCCCCAAAATGCATTTTTTTCAATGAAATCGCGATCTTCTGGTCAGCTAAAAAATGACGCAAAGACACTTTTTCCCCACCCTCCATCCCGTTTCCCCAGATTTTTTTGCAACTGCAACAGTGGTGGCATTTGTATTGCTTCGCAATTCTAGGTTCAACTTCCATTGTTATACACAGCGTGAAGAAACGCCTACTCAGAAATCAGCCCCGAAGCAATGCTGCGACCTCTTGCGTGAAAGATTACGAAGGGCATTCACTCATGCTAACCAGCTTCACCGAACCGCCCAATACATATATATGATGTTGGCAGTCTTTTAAATTCTCTCTCCCTCTGGCATGGTGTGAATGTATTATGCAGTTGTTTCATATACTCTGATGAAATGTTCCCTGCAACCTTCCCATCAGCCCTTGTATGTCTGGGTGTGTAAATAAAAGTATCACTAGCACGTGCCAGAGTTAAGATGAGTGATAGTTTTGCACTGACAGAATTGCATTGTGACATGACGGTAGGTCCATCATACTGTGTTTATAACAATTGTTTTGTGATGCTTTCCCCTTTAGATTACTAAGTTCTAGAATGGTATGCTGTTTTACTAATTGTTGTGTTAGTACTTATGTCACTTTTTAAAGTACTAAGTTCTAGAATTCTATGTCATAGTGTGTCACTAATTGTTCTAGTACTTATGCTACTTTGCTTGAATGCATTTCATCGAGAGTATTCTGTAGTTGTTTCATATACTCTGATGAGATGTTCCCTTAGTATGCTTGAATGTGGATAATTGCAAGACGTTACTAATGGATGTTGTTATGTGATATGTCCATTCCGTGTCAACTGGTGTCACTAGTTTTTGTTCCATCAAATTTGGCTTGCAATGTTTCTTCAATTCATGCTTGTGGGGGTTTGTGCATTTTATTATTGTATGCATTTCATTGAGAGTACTATGTAGTTGTTTCATAGGCTCCGATGTAATGTTGCAGGCTTAACAATGACTTAGTATTATATAATAATTTTGTATTTTGATTTCTAAACATTATATTATATATTATTATTAATTTATGCTAGCTGGACCTACAATTGTGTTTATTGTTGGTTACAGCGTGCTGTTTTTGCAGCCTGAATAAATGGTAAAACATTTATTTTGAGTCTGGATTTGTCCAACACCACCTGTCACATGTGGATCAATAAACAGAAGTTTTATGCATTAAAGAGATCATTTCTAATTTGTGTATGCAATAGATGGCACAATGATCCTTTTGCATGTAACTGTAAGAGCTAGGTACACAAGAACAGTTATATGAAGAAAGCTGTGGTTTCCATGACAACTTTTATGAGGGAGAGTTGTGCCAGTTTCTTGTAGTCTCATCAAGGCAGCTTGCAGTACTTGAGAATTAGCTAGTGGTGTAATTTCCGCTGGTCAGATGCTACTAACAGTTGCCATTTTTGTTGTTGTTGCTGCTGGTTGTTAACAGTTGAACTGAACAGAATAGCTGTATGTAAATGTTATGTTATAATGGTGTAATGCAGTTACAGCTCCCAAAAGAAATGATTTAACTGATGAAACTTTACATATGTCATTACCAGGGATTGCTGGAGCCAAAGAGAGTAATGGTACAGAAAATATAAGACTGACACTGTAACCTTGAAACTGAACATAACAATCCAGTCTTTTTACAAGACACTCTGGCTTATGATGCTGTACCATCAAGCTAAGTTTGGTTGGGAAGTAAGAGTGGCTGGAAAGGATCAGCAGCTCTGTAGATATAGTTTTTAAAAAGTCATTCTGATGGTATCAGCCCTGTGACACTGACCTTGAAAATGGCAATCTTTTCACATGACAACCCAGCTCATAATACCAAGTTAGCTTACAAAAGGTTCAGTGGTACATAAGATCACCTATACAATCACTCAATATTTTGAACCTTTGCTGTAACCTTGACCGTGAACACAGCAATCTAATCTTTTTCACAAAACACTCCAGCTTAAAATGATGAACCAAACTTGGTTGCAAAAGGATCAGTAGTTACAGGTAATTGTAGAAACGGTCACATTTTGATTAGATGAGTCCTCACTGTGACCTTGAGTTTCCAGGTAGCAAAACAATCATTTTACATGATGCTCTTGATGAAGATGATGCATCCCTATGCCAAGTTTGGTTATATATATTTCAGCTGTTCAGAACATATCTTCCACCCACAAATTCAATAAAGTTCTGAACCTTTGCCGTGACCTTGCCCTTAAACACAGCAAGCCAATCTTTTCAAGATACTCTGGCTTATATCACCAAACTAAGTTTTCAAGTATATGAGCCCTCACTGTGACCCTGGCCTCGAAAATAACAAACCATGAACACACACAAAAATTACATGACACTCTGACTTACGATGATGCATCACCATACCAAGGTTTGGTTTTAAATTTAGAAGACATCCTCCAGAACAGAACAGATTAATAGAAATTTTGAACCTTCAACTGTGACCTTGATCATAAATGCAGCAATCCAATATTTTCACAAGACAGTTCAGCTTATGATGATCTAGCTACCATCAAATTGTGTTTGAATAAAAAATAAAAAAAAATAAAAAAACCCATTTTGTGATGTTTTACTGTTTTACTCTATCTGTGTATTCTTGCCTTTGCTGTGTTGAAGTGCTTGTCCTTTTTATTGTGGAATTCAAGTGACCCAAAAGACAAATTTTCATTTTATGCATAAAGTTCTTTAATGTTGTATTTGTATTGTAAAAGTAAAAAAAGACAAGACAAAAAAGAGAGCATTAATTCAAGAGCTGTTCACAACTTTCTGCTTGCAAAAATCCTTATCCTTTGCAGTCTGATTCCTTTAAGACAGTCTACTGATTATTATGCCACAATATGTGCCTTACATATTCATCCAGCTTGTGGTAAAAGCATTGCATTCAAAGAAGAACACTATTTAGTTTTCTCTGATTGTAACTAGAATTGCGGACTGCACAGCACATATCTTTTGCCAGTTATGTAAAACCAAATATCACTTGATTTTCTTTTTATTTCAGCCTCTTGTTATTGGTGAATATGCTGCTAGGATAGTTTTGAATAGCAGAAACAGTCACATTTTGACTATACAAACCCTGTGACTGACCTTAAAAATTGTGAACACCATTTTTTTGCATCATGCTCTAATTTATGATGATGCACCATCTTACCAAGTTTGATTGCAAAACATTGCACACTTCAGAAGTAATCACCTGGACAAAACCTGCACACACAGGCACAGTAATTCCAATATACCCCCACCCCACCCCAACTTCATAACACAATCCAGGTACAAGGTATTTTACACTTATGGCCTACAGTTGCAATATTTGCATTTGTGCTGTTTCATGTAATGTATGTGGGGCTCACCAAGAATACAGCTGGTTTTGTCACCTGCCCTAGTGATCCTCACAAAAAACCAAGGACCATAAATAAATACCACAAATTATCCTACTCTGTGTATGTGTGTATGTTTATTCTCAGATTAACTTAGGGTCCTGATCATTTGGTACACTATTGTCAAAGTGTTGAGTAATACATACAGTGTCAATGTTCAAGTTGCGTCCTATCAGGTGCAGGAGCTCTGGTTGCTGTAGAAACCAGCTGATCACTGTCAATACTCTGTCGGCATCACGCAAGCTGACAAAGTGGCACTCATCCTGATTTTAAAAAAAAGACAGACTATATCTAATATATGCATACAGGACATGGGATGGGGTACTGAGTGACCTGCCAAGTGCCAGTATTTAATTGCAAACTTTGGAATGCTACATTTACTGGTAACAATAAATTTTACATTCAGTATATGCTGCTAGAGCTCAGCATTTACACTATCATCACCCAAATAAATGTATAATAGGATAAAAAAAACATGAGCAGCTATTCTCAGATGACTCACATTTTGCAAAACTTGGGAAAAAGACAATATTTACATATTATCTCCCTCAAATACACACAGCAGTCACACAAAGAAAACTGTGCATGATCTTCTTGATGTATGTAGCAACCCTACAACATTTAAACCTCACAGACACAGAACAAGAACCTAAAAGCACAATTCACAGTTATATTGTTAACAGACATGTGCCCTTGAAACAAGGTTAAGATCATTAAACAAGGTATGAATCTGTAGATACTAAGATAATATCATGCAAAGTTTAAAAAAACTCAGCTTAACAGTGCCCAATAAAGAGCATACAAGGGAACTGCAAACAGTGCATCGGAAGTACTGAGCCAAAATGGCTATCAGGTAGGGCGCAGAGGCAATGTAATATGTCAAACAAACTTTTCTGCATAATATTAATCATAAATGGTAGCACATATGATTATGTCTCATACTGCAGTTCAAAATAGCCAACAAAGCAGATGATGGTACATATAACAATTTGATCCAGTAAATGACTAAAATATTACCACTGAAGATGTTTATATGTCAGTGTTTTCATGCCTAATGAAACAATAGAGATCACCAGGATGTTGCAGAAATAAAACACAATGAATTTCTGAAACACTACCAAAAGTCAATTTGTGGGCTCACAGTCAGTGTACAGCTTGAAGCCATGCCACTGTCCTCACAAGATTCTCCAGCTTCCAGCTGATTCTTCTGAATATTCATCTTCACTCGTACCTACATTTTTCATCACCAAATTTGCCATCATTCTGAACAATTTTGGTTTTGTAAGCCATGTTAATTTGTTCATGAACATGACATTGCACAGGTTCAAGTGTGCGAAAACCACTGACAAAAACTGCATTGTGCATGCCCAGAAATTAAGTCAATTCTGAGGCTGCTGGGTTTACTAAGACCATAAACACCAGCTGTCATTTCCCGAAATGAGAACAGGCACACAAACTGGATTAAAAAAAGCTGTTTTACTTCAAGCATTGGGGCATACTGGACAGGTCTTGGCACATACTGTAGACTTTACTGGGGTGTATATATACACCATCAAACAATAAGTCAAATATCCCTTCCCTCCCTCCCTCTTCCCCCACATCCATCCCTCCTTCTCCCCATCCCTAATAAGCCTTATGGTTTCTGTGGATGTTAAGCACCATGTTTACTTTAGTCACATATCTCCATTGTGTATGTATAAAAGTCAGAAGTAGTAGCATATTCTTGGTGACATGATGTAATTAACAATAATAAACAATAATATAAAGTTTCAACTGCATCAGATAAGATTAGGAACATAAAACTTTCAATTAAGACTGTTCAACACCAAGGTCACTGGAAGTGGTATGAACAAGTAGAGACTAATTAGTGCAATGATGCAAAGTTCAACATTTATTACTGTGACATTTATGGAGTCTGAGAAAAACAGAATGTTAAAGTTTTTGACACACTGCACTTTCTACTGGCTCAACATTACTGCACAGAAAGTTAAGGCCAACAAGAAAAACAAAACAAAAATGAAAGAGCAATTTGGTAACACAATCATAAAATGACATTAGACAAAAACTATCACTAATGTAAGATAGACATAAGATCACAAGCACACACACAGACACATTATACAACACCACTCTTCCTCTGCAAATGTGTCTCCATCACTACATTTGCCCTTCTTGTCCTATCAATTATTTATTATTATTATCAACTCGTTCCCTGTTTTCATGAAGATATTCATTTGTTTGAGCTGACTGCCAGACTTACATGACATGAAAGAAAAAATAAGCTTGGTCTGTAAAAGTATAAAACATTATCAAGAACAAGAAGAAGCAGAAAACAGACATAAAAATTGATGGGTAGGCAAACTATGTTTCATGTATATATGCTTTACTTACTTTAAGATCCCGCAAGAACTTTTGTGATCTGACGAGAATGTTGCACAAGGTTTCAGCTTGAACTTCTGTCATGTTGCCAAGCTTTTCCTCACGCCACTAAACCAACACCAGCATGAAAACAATTCTTTCAATCTGTAACATTACCTTCAAAAGTTGGCTGGAAAATCAGAAATAATACTGCTGAATGGCATACACATGTACTATTTACTGTAAAAGTTACCTTACATTTGTCCTGCCATTTGTTCCAAAAAGGATAGTACACCAGTTGCAGTTTTCTTTCTAAAGATACACATGTGCAATCCAATCAAGCAAAGTCTTTTGTAAAAGCATTAATCACCAACACAGCATACTCACCAATTACACACACATGGTGCATATCTTTTAATAGTTAAACATTGAATTACTTGAAATACTTGTGTAACTGTTTCAAAGCGAATGACAAACAGCTATGTTGGTTTATACTTTACAGTTTTAAACTTTAAAATGAGTGAATGACCAGCTGAGTGAACCTACAGGATTAAAGCGTTTTCAAGATTTGTGTCACAATTCCTTTGGTAGATCTGGAAAACTGAATGATGATTTAAATCAATGTAACATAATTTCTATCTATGATTGTGCTATCATTTGCAAATTTCTGCATACACAATAAAAGATACACCAACATGTTTTGGACATCAACGAATCAAAATATTGTTGTGATTTTACAGATGTCATTATCTGATGAGTGTCAATGTGCAACCTAATCTTCTGAAAACATTAAAAAAATGCACCCAACAGGCTCTTTATGAAGGGAGTAGGATTTTCTCTTTTTTTCGTGCTGTCAGATTTACTCTGTTTGGGGTCTTCCAGATCTAAACATAATGCCTGAACAATTAGTTACTTCCTTGCTTTTTTCTACACTTCGACCTAAAATGAAAACATTTGAAATGTGCAAGATAGAGAGTACCAGTAAATAAAAATGGGATTTGCTTTCGTCTTTCTAAAGCTGAAGGTAATCTTTCTCCTTAAAAGTTCAACCCACATAGCGAAGCACCATCTGCCTGATGTACATGCGCTCTGTGTCAGTGTCAAGCTGACCAAAGTCCCAGACCAGCGGCAGCATGCTCTGTGGCAGAGGCTGCACACGGTACACCAGCTGCCGCATCGGGATGCGTCCTGCCACAACAACCATTCTTCAATTGAAATGAAAGCATCCAGTCAGCTACAAATGTTTTGGTGTAAAATGGTAAAATGAATACTGTTCAGACATGTGTGAGGTGGCTAAACCTATGGTGAAAATGAAGACAGAATTAACATGCTTTAATTCAATGGATAATTCACATTTCAGCAAAATGTAGAATATTTATTATACCCAGTGCATTCTCCAATTCTTTTTTCAGGTTGATTATTCTACAGCAGCTTACTGATCAAGCTGAACTGATCTCCATAGACTGGAGTGTGAAACTGAACAGACGACTCAAGCTGAGCAGGCAAAGCTTCTTACATGATGGTCTGAGCACATGACTGAGCAGTATGTCAGCATGGAAGTCAGACCTGTTTACACTATGTATTGAGTGTAGTAAACTGTAACTCTGATCCAAAACAATGGATACACCACACACAACAATGACATGAAATTTTGTTTCTTCACTTTCTGTAAATGCTGTTAGCCAAGTGTGTTCTTTTGTCTCTTGTTTGTCTGTGTCAATAAAAAGACAAAACACACAGCTACATTTGACAGTGAATGCACCAGGTATGGGACAAAATTTCTTATGGTGTGCATTCAGTTGCACAGTATAAAAGGTTGTCACCACAGACTGAAGTTGTTGTCATTTAACACTCAAAGCCGAGTTCATACCAGGATGATTTACTGTACAGATGTGTTTGAAATAACTCACACAATGGGGTTTACTTGTGCAAGTTTTTACTTTTGTCACAGCCAGCAAATCTTGGTGAACTGGCTATGACAAACTAACACCTTTATTTTGCAGTAACTCACTCAGACCCATTTTGTTAGTTAGGTCACCCTCTCTCTATGTAGCTATGTTGTTCCAAGAAAAAAGTCTTGCAACATTTATTTTTGAACACAAGCAAGAAACCAGATACAGGCAATAAACTGGACGTACGAAGATAAACTTCATCTATGGTCTATTTTGTAACCAAATGTAAATTTTAACAAACATGGAGAGTCCAAGCAGTATTATATACCGTAATCATTTGTAAATAATCATTAAAAGAAAAGTGTCTCAATTATCTCCCTTGAATACAAGAAAATGTGAAAAATGAAGGTCCAGCCACCATTTAAACAATGTAATTAATTTAAAAACCATACAAAGTTTGAACTTTACACCCTTGAATACAAGAAAACGTGAAAAATAAAAGTCCAGCCATGACCTAATTACTTCAACAACCATACAAAGTTTGAACTTAACATTCAAATATGGTCAACATCACTGAATGTGGTATGAACAAGTAAAGGTGAGTAAGTAGTACCATCATCATATTCAAAGTTTAACATTCTTGACACGAGCAAATCACCATGGTAAAGTTTTCAACAAGCCCCACAATTAACCTAGAGGCTAAACCAACGTTCATCATTACATTTTTCCCCTATGCGAGTCAAAAAGTTTTCCACACTTAGCCACATATGATGTACTATATGTTATTAGTAGTGTTGATATTCATATCATTTGTTAGTCATTTTTATCTGTAAATCCATAATTTACAGATAATAATGACTAACAAATGGTATGAATGTCAACACTACTAATAACATATAGTACATGCATTCTGTTAGTATTGTTCAGTGCTCTGACCAAAAGGGTATGCACTTTAGAAATTTCATGTATTATTATTATTTATTATGTTTCTGCACCCAGTTATTTTATACCAACATCCAGGTAAATACTCTATTGGGCAGTTTAAAAATGCTTTAGAAATTTCATGTATTATTATTATTTATTATGACGTTTCTGCACCCATTTGTTTTACACCAACATCCAGGTAAATACTCTAACGGGTAGTTTAAAAATGCTTTATTTCTTGCTTTTATTAATACGATAAAATGTACTTGCCAAGTTTGTCACAGGTTTTCTGAGCACTAATGTGGTAGCCCAAGCCTGCTTTTTCCAGCCTCTGGATAACTTTCTGGGAATGTCTGAAACAAAATACAAACACTTCAACCTGTGGTTGTGCTACTGTCTGAGCTCAGTTGTTGTTTTTAATGTAAATCACCCCCTGTCAATAACCACCTGCAGCATAATAATAATATTGTCGATCTGGAAACACTAGAAGAAGCAAACAAACAAAACAAAAAACAACAAAAATAAATACCCAACTGAATCTCACGCTAAGTAACAGAAGCGTATTTTCTGACTCCCCATAGCCTTGGATGAGAGAACAGGTCATTAAAACTAGCAAGAACAGATAGAAAGCAATATACATCATCATACAACACAGCTTCTCTTAAAAACAGTCAAGGAAAATGAGCAGCAAAGTGTTATGTTCTTTGCTATTGTTAATTAGACATACAACATAATCAATAGAAAAACTGTGGACATCATGTTTTCACTACTGTATTCTACTAAATAATGCTATGGTAAGAAGTACAGAGAAGGAGGAAGCAGTCTGCTTGGGGGTGGAATGCCAAGTGCCCACACGGTGGGGAAACGCGTACCTTTGTCTAAAAGCCTTTACCAAATAAGGACATTACAGTCTAGACACTAAAGGAATCACTAAGTATAGGCGCTTTACATAGTTATTTTTACTAGCTCTAAGACTCTTGTACATTACACAAAGGGCTTTTTAATCACAGCAGCAGTGGTTGTTGTTGTTTTTTGGGGTGTTTTTTAACCATTAACCTTAAAACTATGTATTAATATTGTACAGTCAATTTCAAATTGACTGGAGACAATGTGTTCACAATTGAACATGCAATATGTTCTTGGAGAAACAGAACAGGGAAAGTGGATCCCTGCTGATGTGCAACCACTGGAGGTAATATTAAAATAAAATAAAATTCTCATATGATTAAATTCACCTCATAAACAGTTTAGCAGACAATATGGTGAGAGATTTTTTTTTATTGCAATCAGTGCTGTCATCTATTCAACTTGATACTGGAGGTAACAATTTAATAATTTTATTGTCAACATACAGCCTTCAGATTACTTCCCAAACCAACTCCCTGCTATGCTGTGTCATTGCTTACTTTAAATTTCCTCTATTTAACCATACATACTTGCGGTAGGGGTTGCAGGCAGCAACCATCTTGAGGTTCTGATGAAGCTTGATAGGCCTTCCATTCATGGCTCCATCACACATCACTTCCTTGATGGCTCCAATCGCCTCTGTGGTGTTAGCCTCATCAAAGAACAGCACTGTGTAGATGGGCCGCCCCCCTGTTCCACCTTGCTGCATATTCTTCTTTGTCACCTTGGCTAACATCTCAGCATCTTGCACTTTCCTCTGAACGTCGTCAGCTTTTGTGCCTCCATGTACCTATTAGTAAAGAGTTTTGTTCACATGAATACACTTACTCCTAAATGACTTTCATAGAGCTTTCAACCATGCAGTAAAAAATTAGCATAAATGTATTCAGACAAGACATTACGACTTCAATTATTTATGGAACAAAAACAGTGAGCAACATGATTTAGAAAGGATGGATCATATTTAAGAACTATTACAAAACTTACCTTCATAATGATCATTGTTGTCGCAACATCCGGTTTGGGTGTTTGCAGAGCACAGAGGAACTTCACAAGGCGAGTCTTTCCACAGCCAGTCTCTCCCATGATGATCACAGGGATGTTGCATCTTTTGGTTTAACATAGAAGCAAAATGCTGTTTATTGGGTGGTTCAGGCAGGGTTATTAACTCCCTTGACTTTTGCCCAGCATCGCTTAAACACACAGCAACTGATCCAAGGGATCGGGACTGGAGTGGGTGGGGCTTAGCTAACTAAAAATAAAGAGCTACATGTGGTTATGAAGAGGAAAAACAAAACAAAACACAACTTGCAAATGTTCAGCAGAATTAATTTCCATCACCTATGACTATGTCAGTCCAAGCTATACTGTCATAATGTATGCTGGAAATATTTTGCCGAATGAAGTTCATTATGCTGTTGACCAGCTTCATTAACGTGCCGTATACTTGTAATTACATTTGTTGTAATAAAAATTATGATTGTAGATTAAAAACATTCTTACACAGTCCCCTCTAGGGAACTGGGCTTTCCCACCATTTGTTTATAGAACTTTTGCCCTCTTCACGACCCAGTAGGAAAGTTTGTTTATGTTGCTCGGGTTTTGTAACTTCAGAAACGTCCACCTAAACATCACTGCAGAGTGGTGGTGCCAAAATATACCAGCTTCCCCCCTTTCGGATGGACCAATTCATTATGATTTTATCCTGGGGCCCTGTAGAGGTCTAGTTTGAGGAACAAAAACGCCACCACAGCAAGAAAGCAACTTTCATTGGACTGGGCAGAACGTAATTATCTTTGGTACACCCTAACGGTTCCCCATACAAGAATTGTGACACGAGGACTGGCCTACATTCCAGTGCATGAGATACCTTTCAAACACAATTGTTTTCCCTCCACTGCTGAGATAGGCACGATGCTATTCCTGGGAAATGGATAGACTGACTCTGAATTTGTTTGGGCTTGACAGTGAGCAAGAAGCAGCGATAAAAGAACTGTTTGAAGCACATGGATGGGATTATGTTCATGAAATTTCTCTTCCTTTCCTGAATTTCAACGAGGCATTTCTTGCCAGGAACAGTTTGGTCCAGCCATTTTTCGCCACAGACGATACCACTGTAGTGTGTTGAGCCAGAGATTGAAAGGAAAGGGTGATAGTCGTGCCAGTGCTATCAATGTGACTGCAGGTGTTGATGTGGGCCATTCAGGTCAAGGAAATGAGGCCTCTGAACAGGATGGTGACAGATGGGAATGCGTCTTTTGTTTTTGTTCCGCGTGTGTAACCTGTGTTAGGCAGCAGTGGTTGGGCCATGGGCAGGATGTTCACAAGAGAAATTCTAGGATCAGGAAGAAACTGTATAGGAAATGTTGGTCTATGATGAACATGCGTGGAACATGGCGGCATCCTTTATACATTTGTAAAAAAGGAGACTGTGATGTGTCGAGACCACATTGATGGAACTGTTGTGCATGTGCTTAAAGAGATCACGCTGGAGTGTGTCCTAAAATCAGTTAGAGGGCTCTATCCCTATCCACCCAACACTCCATACCTTGGACACAGGTGGTGATAAAGGGATGTGACGTTTTCTTTTCCGCTTCTGTTACTGTGTGTCTGCATCTTTCATGCATACCATGAGCATGCATGTCTTGACGAACATGTGTGTTGCTATTTATACATAACTGCCGTGCAGCAGCTCCGCCCTTTTTCTCTTCCATTCAAATCTGTTTTCCTTATTTGCATGTAACACCACTGTCTTGTGGTCTATTGAATACCGTGTTCATTAGATGCAATAGTAAGTTACTTCAGTGCCAAATTTTTGACTCTGTTATGCCCTCTGTCTGAAGATAATCAAGTTAGATGTGGAGCAACGTGACGTTCCATACCTCTCAAATGTTTGAAACGCACTGGTTGTCTAACGGCTTCACTCCTTATATACTCCTGTTGCCTCTTTAAGTCCCTTGGCTGCTTTTACTTCCGGTGCGTACTTTCTTCACAATGGAAGGCGGTGACAGTAAGTAAGTAAGTTGGTGTTTTACGCCCAGTCAACCAGCACGGTTATATCAGGGCAATACACATCTGACATTATATATTGATTTTTATTAGTGTGTATGTCTTAAAATTGGTATATATACAGTTTTAAAACCATGCTTAAAAGGTGAATATCACAAACATAACTAAAAATGATCTCAAAATTTAAAAATTTCCAAAAATATTAATTTCTTTCTCAGGTGAAATATCCTGAAACAACATGCGCAGTGATTTAGCTGTAAAGTGGCTCTCTCTTATTTCAATAAAATCCAAACAAGTAAGTAAAATATGTTCTATGGTTAAACGTTTATCACATCCGATGCACATTGGTAGTTTCTCACCCTTCAATAAAAAGGAATGAGTAATAAAAGAATGGCCAATGTGCAATCAGGCCATCACAGTCTCTTCTTTTCTGTTTGTCCAGGACAAACAATACATTCTTTTAACACTGGGAATATCTTATATAATTTATTTTCCGGGAACTCATCCCACTCAGACTGCCACAGTTCTAATATATATTTATTTGTGCGTGATTTTAGGTCTGAGAATGGAATGAGCTCAACCGAGATGTCGCCATCAAGGGCATCCTTAGCTGCAGAATCTGCAGCTGAATTTCCCTTAATGCTAACATGGCCGGGAACCCAGATGAAAACAATCTCTCTCCCTGTAATGTACAGGAGTTTAGAGCTAGTAAAAGTAACTATGTAAAGCGCCTATGCTTAGTGGTTCCTTTAGTGTCTAGACCGTAATGTCCTTATTTGGTAAAGGCTTCAAGACAAAGGTACGCGTTTCCCCGCCAGGAGGGCACTTGGCATTCCACCCCCAAGCAGACCGCTTCCTTCCTTCTCTTTACTTTTACCATAGCATTATTTAGTAAAATACAGTAGTAAAAAACATGATGTCCGCAGTTCTTTTATTGATTATGTTGTACATGTAACTAACAATAGAAAGAACATAACACTCCCGTCTCTTGTCATTTCTGTATATAATTCTAAAATCTGAACTAAGATTGGATGATCCTATTTAAGGTTTAATATTGACTGTAATGATGAAAGAGAATCAGATAGTATCAAAAAAAGTTTCCTTTGGAATAATAAACAGGGAATTTGCAAATTTTATGCTGCCAACTTTAAAGACATTTTTGGAGGCCCGTAGTTAGAATGTGTGGCAACAAGCAATAACTTGTTGCTTGTGCTACGTGATGCCCCAAAATGCATTTTTTCCATGAACTCGTGATCTTCTGGTCAGCCCAAAAATGTTGCAGACACTTTATTTCCACCCTCCATCCCCTTTTCCTGGTAATTTGTGCAACTGCAACAGTGGTGGCATTTGTACTTCGTCGCAATTCTAGTTCAACTTCCATTGTTATACACAGCGTGAAGCAACGCCTACTAAGAAATCAGCCCAGAAATGACACTGCGACCTCTCATGACTTCTTGTGCGAAAGATTACAAAGGGCATTCACTCATGCAAACCAGCTTCACTGAACTGCCCAATAAGAGTGCTACTGCATATAAGATATATTGCAGGACTTAAAGTTAAACACAACTTTTTCTCTGGTTTTGTTTTACCACTGATGTAGATGCTTCACATAACATTAAAAATAGAATGTGATCATCTGACAAATGATCAGACAACAAACAGCAATGCAAATATCTACGGGATAGATGAAATGCTGCGCTACAGAAGAATTTTCCAAAGCAGGTTTTACTGCTTTAATTTTTTTTTTTTTTTACAAATTTAATCTTGCATTTTGTGAATTCTAAAAGGTACATATATCCCTGTTATCAGGGTCAGGAGCCAACACAACAATGGTCAAGGTGAGTGGTAAGTAATTGTATTGCACAGTATTTCCCCACTATTTGTTCTTTGTTTCTTAGGCCTTAAAATGTGTGAACTTGATGCATTTCCTGCCCTCTGTTGCTAGAATGCTGTAACACTTTGCGGCAACAATTCCCTGGTCTCTGGTGTTTTCCCATCAGTCTACAAATCTGCTCTCAGAGCACCCCTTTTGACAAAGCTGTTCCTTGAACTACCGCCCTGTGTCCCACTTGTCTTTCCTGTCAAAAGTTTTGGGAAGAATAATTCTACCTCAGCTAAATGAACACCAGGACCAGAATAACCTTCTCAGTACTTTCCAGTCATCTTACAGACCCAACATCGAAAATAACTTTCTAACAGCCATGGACAATAACAAGATATGCATTATAACACTGTCAGATCTCTCAGCTGTGTTTGAGACAACAGATCCCCTAATTCTTTTTACTAGACTTCAACGCTTGTTTGGTATTTCTGGCTCAGCTCTGTCTTGGTTTACATCCTACATTTTCAACTCAACACAGGCGATTAATCATCATAAATAGTCTGCAGTCTCAGAATACCACTCCTTACTATGGAGTTCCCCAGGGCTCTGTCCTGGGTCCTGTGCTTTTCATACTCTACAAGCAACCACTCTCTGTGGATACCCTGGATTTGGATCTCACCATGTCATGACACATTAATAATTAGCAAGATTTGCAAAGCCGACATACAAATTAGGCATATAAGTTCTGGACAACACCTTCTCACTACTCAAGCAACACAGTTGTTTTTATGAACTCCATATCAAAGATTAGCCCTTCAGTAAACCTGTCCCTACTTATACCACAGTCCTTTTGATGTGGCCAGAGATGCAATACTATTTTCTGCTTTCCTACGGCCATTATACGTGAGAATTTGTGAAATTAGCAGCAGAACCATGTCTCGGACCATATGTGAATTGCTCCTGTTGTGTCATGGTTGCTATAAATACACTGAAGTTCTCAGCATAAGGCTGATTTCACCATCTTATCTTTAGGCTTTTGATTTTGATGGTACAAACTTTTAAACAGTTTGAATTTCCCTGGATGAAGTTTATGGCAAAATGATGACCTCTGTGGTGTTAAAACCTGCATTGTTAAAGTAATATTCATTAATATTTTCACTTTTCACTTGCTATGTCATAGGTGCCACAGGTGTGTTGGTTGAAATTTCATTGTCTACTTTACTTCAGTAGCCCCTCAACAGTCTAGAATGTTTACTGAAGGGTAGCTGGGTGATTGATGTTCAGTGTGTGAGCAAGTCCTTGGGTGGAGAAATATTTAGCAGGTATAAACTTTTAAACAGTTTGAATTTCCCTGGATGAAAACTGCCTTTGGGGAGTAAAAAAGGCAATTACTGTGTGGCCCATCTTTTCCTTGGGGCCAGCTCTTAAGCCATCCCCTTTTGTGTTGCAGCAACTGTTGGGTCTCATTTACTGCAAATCATCACGAGATATCTCTCTTCATAGTCTGATGACATCTCTTTATCCTGCCAGATCTTCTCAATGAAGAAACACAGCATTTCTGGAGGAATGTACTAATACAATAAGTAACTCCTGAACATTTGGCCATATTCATTTACTGGAAGTTCCAGGGTGATATAAAACCCAAGAGAGTTTTACATTTTTGTTGAATGGGTTCACTGTTGAAGCATCTAAAAGTACACTGCACTGTCTCACCAGCCATTTGTCCTATGGGAACTTAAGGTTCCTTTCCACACAAAAAACACACAATTATCCTGAGACTAATGACTGTAGGGGGGGTGGGAGGCAGATCTGTCACCTGAAGGACAAAGTATAAAGTCCATATCCTAAGACTAATGACTGGAGGTGAGGTGGGGGTTGGGGGGTTGGGGTGGAGGGTGGGAGGCAGATCTGTCACCTGAAGGACAAAGTATAAAGTCCATATCCTAAGACTAATGACTGGAGGTGAGGTGGGGGTTGGGGGGTTGGGGGTGGAGGGTGGGAGGCAGATCTGTCACCTGAAGGACAAAGTATAAAGTCTATATCCTTAGACTAATAATTGGAGGGGGTGGGAGGCAGATCTGTCACCTGAAGGACAAAGTATAAAGTCCATATCCTAAGACTAATTATTGGAGGGGGAGGGGGCAGCTCTGTCACCTGAAGGACAAAGTATAAAGTCCATATCCTAAGACTAATGATTGGAAAGGGGGGGGGGGGGGGGAGTAAGTAAGTAAGTTGGTGTTTACACTCAGTCAACCAGTGCGGTTATATCAGGTCGATATAGATTTTGTCATCATATATTACTTTTTAAAAGTGTATATATGTGTTAAAACTCTCACTGAACCATGGAACCTTGGAAAGCTTTTTTGAGAAGCGTGTTGGTCTGCTGCTTGGATAAGAATGTCAGTAAACTGACCGGCGGGATCTTTGGCAGACATGACTGTCTCCTCTGTCAGTTCAGAAGAATACTGAGCTTGGAAGGACAGCCAGTCTGCCTTTTTAAAATTCCACCTGTTAGGCACAGATCCTCATGTATATTCCACTCATAGTCTAGGACCAGAGAAGGACCACAAATGGAGAGATCCAGTGCGGAAGTGGAATCGGGGGCGGGATGAATATAAGTTGCTGAACCATCATTTAGAATACATAAATCCATTTCTGAGAAGAGATCCTCCAACATTTGTCCTCTGCTGTTATAGGACTCATTACCCCAAACTGGGGAATGACTGTTGAAGTCACCCAAAAGAACAAACAGAGATGGCAGTTGTTCAATTATGTTAATGAGATCCATCTTTGCAACGTGATCCGACGGAGGCACATAAATGCTGAAAAAGGTGATGACCTTGTTCAACGTTACCCTCGCAGCAACTGCCTGAAATCTTGGCCAGTTAGCAGTTGCATCAAGGAAGCTTTCATTCTCAAAGTCTGTGTCCGTGTCCTGGTCGCTGTCATTAACTGTTTGTGTTTATTTTTGGGAGCCATGTTATGTTTATTAATGATTCGTTACGCTTTGTCCCCACCATAGTTCAGGAGCTGTGTGAGAGTCGAGGTGGCCGTCCTGGGCTGTCCGTCCTAATGAGCCTTCTGGTTTCCGTGGACGTAAAGCTATATTGAACCATGCTTCGGCATTGGTCACAGCTTGTCCCTAATATGTCAACTGACATCTGAGGACATTAAGCAACATTACCTACCTACCTTTGTCCCCACCCACCACCAAGTCCAACAAGGGGATGCACACAAGTGGAAACTCCAGCAAGCACGCACCAGGGCTCAAAATGTAATACACTGAGGTGATAAAGAAACTAAGAGTTTATTTCTATCCCCTGACTGACCCTAAGCCACTGCCTTCTGATCAAAATTAGGGCAAAGCACGACCAGCCAAATGATTGGGTCGGGCCAACCCAACCACCTGTCTAGGAGAAGTCTGGGCCAAAGAAGCGTGTTGGACCCCACGGGGGACCTCAGCCACCATGATCCCATACTCCCCCGGCACGGGATGCAGCGCATGGCAAACACGCTGGGTCTGAAGGTGACCGCAGAGAGCAAGAAGAACTATATAAAGAAGAGTTGTGATGCAGATAAATACAGGAGAATGGCCGGTTCAACAGAAATCAGCTGTAAGAAGGGAGTTGAAAACAGAGGTATCATGGAGAGAGTTTTTGGAATGAAATATAGGTGAAAGGGCTGGTAGACAGAAACTAGACGTTAGAAAGGAGTGAAAGGGATGGAGCAGCTTAGTTTAAACACCCCCGGCGCGAGAAGCCGGCTCCGTGGCAGCAATGGGGGGGAGGCTAGTGGTAACTGTCCACACTGAAATTTGAACTTGCAGCTTTTTGATCCGGTGCCTGAATTATTTGGCAGTTCCACATGCCTGTACTTTTTTTTTCAAACACTGGTCAGTAAAATGATGTTTGTTTCATTACCTGAACCTCATGTAGATGGCCATGATCTTCTTGACATTGTCAGTTGTCAGTTCATAAGTGGAGTCCGGGTCAATTATTTTACCAGTCTCCGTCTTCATTTCGTCATCAGGAACACCCATCACTTGGTAGAGTCGCAGCAGTCTTTCATCCCTGAGAACAAATACAACCTTACCGTTGACAAAATTTCAACTAATAATTTTATAATATTATTTTATGTACTATTCTCCAAATTGGAACACATACTCCATTACAAAGCAAATAACCAAAACAAACTTGCACAAGCATGTGCATGCACACACACACACACACACACACACACACACACACACACACACACACACAATCAGTAGGATAGCTTGAAGAGATGAGATTTCAGAGATGATTTGAAAGATTTGACTGATTTTGATAATCTTATTTTGCAAGGGAGACTGTTCCAGACAGACAGTGCAGCATAAGAAAAGAGATATTTGATGAAGTGAGTGCATGTGCACAGAAGGAAGAATGGAAGAGTCAGAAGAAGATCTAAAACATTAAAATGCTACTGGTCATTCTTGTTTTAGATTTCTTTTTATCAGAAGAAGAGCATAGCTGGCAGGTTGATCTGTAAACTTTAAGGAGTTCAGTCAAGAAGCCAGAAGCAGTTGAGTTGAGGCAGTTGTAATACAGAGAACAGAGAATCCAGTTTGTAGTGTATTCATTATAAATGGACAGCTGAAGGAGAGAAGCAAGACAAGGAGAGACATGATCAGTGTGAGGAACTTTTAGGACAAAGCGAACAGCACTGTTTTGAACTTTTTGTGCTTTGTTTAAGAGATATCTTGAAGGCAGCAAGACAGGAGAGAATTGCAGCAGTCAAGGCATGAAAGAAGAAAGGCAGAGGCAAGAGTTTTTGTGGCATTTGTGGACAGATGATGGAAGAATGGAACTAATGCGACAGAGATCAAAATTAGCTGAGCACACCAGATTGGAGATGTAAGCTTTCATGGTCAAGTGACAATAAAGTGTAACAACAAGGTTTTTGAGAAAGTCAGACATGGGAACAGATGCACTACCTACAGCTATAGAGTCTGGGAAGGAAGAAGAGAGAGATCTAGACTTTCTACCAGAGGATACAATCACTGCTTTGGTCTTGTCATCTTCAAGTTTATGCATGTTCACTGTTATTCAAGTCATAATGTCATCAATACACTTCTGCATGGAGAGATCTGGGACTTGATGAGAGGGTGCTAATTAGTTAGTAATTGGAGTTTGATGTCCTGTCAACTACACAGGGTCACCTGAGGATGATCAAACTTTGTCATTGGCAAAATGCACACTTCAAAACTCTTCTTAAATATAAACCCTTTCTCAAGTCACTGCACAAAACCAACCCCTACACAAACATAAAATAAAACATCAAACACAAATTTTCGGGCAAAGTATCAGTTTTGTCTTCGGAGCTCGAGTTGGCCATTTTGCAGCAACTCCCCAGAGTGACGTAGTAGGCTTATGGTCAAGTGATTTGGGCATCATGGCGACGCTTTTGGTACGACAGAAAATGCCTTTTTTGTGCATTTATAACCCTCAGATCACAGTTTCACCTACATCATCGTTCTCAGCGAGCTTTAACGGAAAGTGTGTCAAAAATCACCCCTAACCTTGGACTTGTCCTTTAATGACAATTGTATGAGAATTTTCTGGGGAAAAGTCTGGAGAATGGACCATTAGCAGAAAAATGACAAGACTGAAAGAGCAAGAGGACTAGGCTGAAAAACAAGAAAGGAGATAAGACAGGGGAATCAAATGACACCCCCCGAGATTCCAGACAGGGGTGCATGAGGAAACTGTCAAACCCACAAAGCTGATACATGGTGATTACACTTGAACCCAGGTATGTTAAAAGCTAAAAATCCAGCCTCTAACTTAAAGGACCTGATTGTAATAAGCACAGACAGTAAACAGAAATATGTCCTGGAGGTTATAAAAAATAAAGTACAAAACAGGTCACACTGTGTGAGAAAGAGGCACAGAAGCCAGCTGATGTCTGTTAAGCATGGGGAGAATAGCTGTGAGAGGTCACTCACTTTTACGTAAGTAGGAGTGGAGTGATTTTTGATCATCCCTACAAACAGAAATTACAACTGTTCTTTCTCTGAGGTAACCTGGAATGGACACTGAGGTAACCAGGAATGAGAGTCATGCAGACAACTATAACCTCTAGTCTCAGTTGACAGACAGCAGACACACAGCTAGTGCACACAAGTTTCTTTTTTCCTTTCTTCTTTTTATCTCAGATGCTTTTGATCTCATTGAGATGAGATGATAACATTTTTACCTCAATTGCTGAGATGAGATAATAATATATGGGGGGAGGGGGCTACCATTGGGAGTATAATGCTCACATGCCTATTCAAACAAAGGATTTTAGTTTTATGCCTTGATAAGGCTATGCACTGTGGCCACCACCATGAGATTAAGGAGTCTTGGCAACAGAGAGGTGATAAATGCAACCTCTCAATGCCAGGCCACTCTACCATTCACCCACTTTGTGCTTTCAGTCAGTGTACTGCAGATGTTTGTTGGGCCTGTTTGTAAAATGGATATCGTTCTGCTTCTATTTTTTTCTTCCTCTTTTTTTCGTAGATATACTTCACATGTCTGTTTTCATTTCCCTTGCAATGCTAGTTAACACTGACAGGCTCCAAAAACTCTTGCCCCCTCAGTTAGTTGAGTTTCAAAAATTCACCAGAAAATGTTGCATCTCAGTCAGCTCAGTTAAAACAATGTAAATGAGAATTGCCATAATACAACAGGGTGAAACTGAGTCAGATTTATGGGCACAAGGGTTTGCTGTGTAAATGAGGTGGTAAGTACAGGGGCAGCTTGCTAGCTGAAAACTGATTTGAACTCCTACCTAAAACTGAACTTTAGACACAACCAAGCTTAAAATCAACAGTCAACAATACCCAAGTATAATTACACATCTTATCAACACCACTTTCAACTGCAAGTCAGAATAAAACTATTACCTTGGCAATTTGTCAAAATCTTCAAAGAGAGGCACACCATTGTCCAAAAGACTTTGATACAAACTGCGTCTCATAATCTTTCTCTCCAAGACATCTCCAGTTTCAGTGATCAGGTCAAAGGTGCGAGGATGAACATTGAAGCCAAGAAATGTCATGCTTGTCTGGTCTGGGTTGAAAAATATGTATGGGTGAGGGCTGCAAGAAACACAAATGTTACA
Source organism: Alviniconcha marisindica (assembly GCA_018857735.1). NCBI lineage: Eukaryota > Metazoa > Mollusca > Gastropoda > Provannidae > Alviniconcha > Alviniconcha marisindica. The sequence continues at coordinate 100,496 of JABMCL010003267.1, forward strand.
CAATTTTAGTTTTTCATGTCTCCATGCTAGAAAGAATACACAATCACAAATGTCCAGTTATTTCAGATGCAAGTACCTGAAAGAAAAGGAATGACTGGTGCAGAGAAAGCTTAAAGTAAAAGTGAGCTGATAATTGTAAAGAGATGAGGAAAGACAAAACAAAAGAAGTAAAAGCTCAGGTGATCAACATTCAAACAATCTGTTACTTTGATTTGTTGCATAACACAGACCTGTATGTACAAGTTAGGTTTAAGAGGACAGTAAATACCTTTTATATTGAAGTTTGATCATGTAAAAGCATGGATCAACTAAGACCCTCATCATAGGGACAGTGTGATTTGAAGTGAATTACTGTTAAGGATTATGCTCAATCAACTGTGTGGGTTGTATGACAGTGGCACAGTTAACAAGGAAAATCTTTTTTTACAGTTTGTTAACAGTCACTGCTCAAAGGAAACAATTCCATAATACCAGCAAGAATAGTGCTTAGTAATTTGGTTTTAACATCCTGTCAACCATACTAATGTGTGTGTGTGTGTGTGTGTGTGTGTGTGTGTGTGTGTGTGTGTGTGTGTGTGTGTGTGTGTGTGTGTGTGTGTGTGTGTGTTATGTTGTTATTAACTTGTTTTAGCTATAATTGTAGTTTGTTTAAACAATTTTTTCTTTTTCTTTTCCTGAACAGTTTTGTTCATTCACATGTTACATTGACAGTATGTTTCAAAGCAAATTTTCTTTTAAGGACAATAAAGTATTATCTTTTGAGGAGTCAACTGAAATATTTTCCAAAACAAGGTGGAGGGGACTGAGATTTTGCTAGCAACAGGAGGTTTTAAACACATGGGTCTTCATCCAAGTAATATCAGGACCCTCCTTTTCATACACAACAAATGTGGTCGGACTCCTCTCTTTTCCTGTCTTTTTTCCTACATAAATGTAGAAACTAAGGTATCCTTCTTTCTGTGTGCGTTGTTACTTTCTCATTGGTAGCTGATGGTGGCTAGTGTAACAAAGTTTGTCACAGTGCACAGCAAAGTATTCCTCCATTTTGCACCCAGTAATACTATAAATCACAGCATTACTGTCCATAAATGCCCAGTTTGTTTGCACTTTGTCTGCTTATTAGTAATATTACATTAGCACAACTAGTTTGATTATAAAGAGATCAGAGCTACAAAAAATATAGGACTGACAAACATTCAATGAAGCTGACCTTTGCTGTGACAGGGGTCATGCAAATTTTGCATAAATATTGTAATTTGGGGTGCTGTACGAATTTTGGCACATCGCTGTGTCACTGTATGCAAAATGACTGAACACTGATTGAACAAGTTATGGCCCACTGTGGCTGCCATGTCATTCAACACTAGACCTAATTGCAAACTCAGTGTCATAAAAGACCGTACAGCTACACAGCTGACAATCTTTGGTGTCATCTCAGTCATGTCCCCACACTCCTCTCCACCATGCACTACAAGTCCAGTCAATGAAGGGCAGAATCTGGACGATGATGCAATAAATGCGTAAGCTGCTGTAATTTTCGGACCATGAGGAGATACTTTTTCACCTTTTCATCCCTGCACCTTACAGTCTGTAGCACTCTGTCTGTGAATGAAATTTGCACACTTTTCTGAAGAATGATAATTAATTTAAAACTGAATCCTAAAGGAACCGCATCTGGAAGAAGAATCGGTCTCTGTATCAGATTGACCCGAAATCGTGTACCTTCCCAAACTGATCAGTGATATTTTCCAGCCAACTGACAGAGGGCACGATCCCACAAACAGGATTTGGAACAAGCTAATATGCCTAGTCATACTGTCTGCGTATATCAGCATTTACTCAAAGGCTGAAGATTATGAAAACAAAAACAAAACGTGCATTGACACCAAATACAAACAAGAGAAAATGGCAGCATCCCCACAAACAGGATTTGGAACAAGCTAATATGCCTAGTCATACTGTCCGCGTATATCAGCATTTACTCAAAGGCTGAAGATTATGAAAACAAAAACAAAACGTGCATTGACACAGAATACAAACAAGAGAAAATGGCAGCATCCTCAATTTTAACCTCATCTTGTTACCAAGTCCCATGGTAGACAAGAACTAGGGTTTACCGACATACCATCTGCTGCACAGTTTATCCTCAGAAAATGATGCCACATACGACTGAAACTTTTTGTGAACAGCAAATTCACTGAATGTTTCCACTTTTTTTTGGAGAATGGTTAGACTTTCTTTTAACTACTTTTGTCTGCTCACTTGTTTGCTTATCCTAGGTTATGCTGTACGCATTTTTCATGCCACTGACACAAAATATGTAATGTTTCGTATTGGTTGATGCAAATCACTGAAAGGCAGTGCGACCCCTGTAGATGCATTGTAGCTATTTCAACACACAAAAATTCACACTTAAAAATCAGTTGATCACCCAATCATTTACAGATGGACTGACAAATGGGTGAGTTTATCTGCCAACAGACCAATCCACTCCTTGCCTGACCAAACACAGAAACAATGCACACAAAGGTGCCACAACAAATTGCGTGCCAAATGATAATGAACAGCCATATGTGGTTTTAGAAAGGTTTAAATTGGCAAACAAAGCCAGTTTTCTGCCTGCTAGAGGTAAAACAGTGCCAGTGTCTTTTGCAACTTTTGGCAATTTCTCTACTACTTAGAATGCCTAGAAAGCATTGTTGCATTGTTGTTAGGGGAGTGCAAGTCGGATTCAAAATACCCCATCAATTTTCAGAGGTGTTGTTTTTAGCCTTTCCAAAGCCTTTTGCATGACAGGCACATACCACACAAAGAGTAAGTAATGGCTTGCATATGGCTACACAAGCAAATTGTCTCAACCCTGGCAGTCATTTATACATCACTAGGTGTGCTTGAGGTAATGCTGGCAACAAGTACTTATAGTGCTAGCAACAATTACTTCAGTTTTGTTTTCTGGCATGCTAATCATGAACTTGGGTTTTCATCTAGTTAGACTAGTATAAATAAAAAGAACAGTAACACTGCACTGTGTTCATTTTTTTTTTTTTAAACCTTTCTCAATGAATTCAGCATGAAGAATGCTCAATTTGGGTTTTCAGTGTTGTTTGCAAGTCGAAGAAAGAATCATACTGGCATGGCTACTTACGAGGAATAAGAGACAATAGATCTCTAGCTCTATCACTCTACTGTCTCTGGTTCAACTACCGCATGACACTGGATCACTGTACTTCACTATCATAACCTGGCAATATCCGTCACTTCTACACACTTATAGTAAATATTTGAAAGCACACATTTGTTTTCACCAACGTTTGAAACAGATCTATGCCAGATTAACTGTCAATAAGTGATAGTATTTATTGCAGTGTTACCTCTTCATTTCATCTTCACGCATGACTTCATCACAACACTGTTTTTGTTTTACTATCAGCTGCATTTGTTTTAATTCTTATACAAGACAAGTAACCATACATACAAATCATGTCAAATTAGTACAACCAATATAAGAATACTGTCTTGATTTGAACTTAATAAAGATTTGGGGGGGGTGGGGGTGGGGGGGGGGGGGGGGGGGGGGGGGCAGGATGGGGATGTACGAGTGTGTCAGACCATCTTAGAGTATTTTGTCCATAAATTTAAATAAGCACAACTGAGACTAGAGCACAATGAGCACTTAGGTCATTCAATACAATGTCTTACATAAACCAGTCATATGATATTTACTACTTTTCAACACACCCATCTACAGAGCTGATTAACAGTTGTGCTCTTTTGCCCCACAAATGGCACAGCACCTCAGGTTCCACATGCATGAAAATGGCCAGCAATATGTTGTCTGCCACAACTCACTTTTGTTTTTGTTTATAGAGCAAGAAACTGCAAGTGGTGCATCTCTCCTTTAACATACAGTCTCTGGTTTCCATCACCCTTTTGTCCTTGTCTGAGAAATTACACATTCAGTGCAGTTTCCCAAACAAAAGGAAAGGCAGTGTTGAGCATGGAGCAAGTCCATGGTGAATGTTGTGCAAAACATTTGCCAATCAAGCCACAATTTAAAGCTGTGAATTATTTTTCCCTTCATAAAATAAGCATCTTTCTCAACTGTGTTAAGAACCAAATCCAATCTCTTTAGAGAACAACCTTGACTCCCATGTACGACGCATCTGGAACTGTTGAATTCCTGTTGTGTCACCAGTGCCTTGTTCATCCTTTTGTGACAGCACAGGCAGTGACTCTTCTGCCATGTTGATGGACCGTGTGGCAAAATCCTATGCATACAACTATTTTTGATTAATACCCATATATATAAATTTGAACATTCATAAACACAACTTAATTGGTCAGACAATATAACTTTTTTTAAATTAATAAGCATGGCTAAATTAAAAAATCTATAATCACCACAAATGGTCAAAGAGCTGGCAAAAAAAAAAAATGAGAAAAAAAGAAGAGAATTTGTACAATAAATAAACAAATGGATTGAAGATCTCAAAAATGCTTTCTTCTGTGTGCAAATCATTTCAAATTACTTGTAATAAAGCATACAGATCCATGCTAGCATTTAACGAAAAGTAGCAGGATATAACCCATTTGTTAAAAGCTGTTCCACTGGTCTGAAATGCATTAAAGGTGCCCCAAAAGATTTCCAGGTGACAGTCAAACATGCATTCAGAGCCATCCTTGTAATACAAGATCTCCACAATGGTTGGTTCTGTCTTTTTTTTTCTCTTTCCAGTGTTGAGGGGAAAGACTGTGTCTAGTGTTGTTATTTCTGCAAAAAATATCCCTTGTGAGTCACAAAGATTCAGTCTGCATTCTCTTCTTCCAGTTTGAATTACATCTTGAACAATGCACAATATTTAACCTTTGGTGTTGACTGGGGATTTGGAAGATGACAGCAAAAGCCTGTTATTAGTGTTAACAGTATCAAGCAGATGAAATTGGTTGTAAATTATTGCATGTTTCTCTACTTTTGTTGCATGTATGCATGTTTTTGACATTTGGTGATGATTATTTCATGTTACTTTGCCTGAAAATGAATATAATCCTTATATCAATCTCCTAGCTAAATGAGCTAAATGCAAAGTTTGACAATTATCATATTTAAGGTGTTTGAGAAGATTGTCATATCAATTTGTTTGCCACGCAATAAAGAAGGATAGTGTTGTAGTGCTCCATAATAGAGTACATGATATAATTAGGTTGATTCATCTGCATGAAGTCATTCTGAGTATGAAGTCAAATGTCAAAGATATACACTCCAAAAATAAATCACTATGCTATGGCAATCAGTTTTCTCAAACTATTTAGTGTTATTGTTTTTACTGCAGAGAACTTATACATCATGACTAATTAGAGGAACTCACATTCAGTTTACAACAACTCATAGAGTACATTATCAACATCATATTTTGGCATTTACAAACCCTGGACATGTGGATGAGAAACTTGAGGACGAAGGCTGGGAAGCCTGGCAGGTCCTGGGACAGCTCAAAGCTGCAGAAAATGGAGTGTTCAAAATCCTCCAGCTGCTTGTTGAGGAAGGACACAAAGTGGTACAGCTCTGACCAGGAGGGGTTCTTCACACCGCAGTGTCTGAAATGGAGCATATGTCAACAAATTAATATCAATTGGTGACAAACGCAACAGTTGTGCAAGACATCAGATAAGTCCAACTACAACAGGACACTAGTGGAAGGTTGTTATGATTATAACTCCCTCCCCCGCAACTACAACAACATCAAAAACCACCAGTCTGCAATTAGTGCTTGACCTGTGCAAGACAAATACAACCACATTTCTTTTTTTATTTGTAGGTGAGCAGTGTGGGGAGTGAGGGAAGCAGGTTGGAAGCATGAATGAAGAGTCACAAGTCAGAGGTTGCTATAACATAACTTTTATTTGCACCAACCAGGAAACAGTGTCTGTGTTGGAAAAGACACAAGGAAACAAAACATTTAGAACATGAAAGCAAATGTAAAGACTAAACAACAGCAATTATCTAATAAATACAGTAACCATGAAGTTTACCTGCAGGTTACTATAATACATGATGGTAACTGTGACAAAATGATTAATAATCAAGCACATAAATTGTGTGCATGACTTGCATTTAAAACCCGTATCTCACAGTGTCGCGGTGAGTATACAAGAGACGGCCAGTCAATTAACTGATGAACTCCCAGTACATAATAGTATACAATAAAGTAACTGTGAAAAATACTGATTACCAAGATCATTCTTAACTAAACAGGAAGAGTGAGATAATTGTTACAGCAGGTCCACTTAAGCACAAAACGAGATGAACAGTGACACGGGTGGCACTTGGGACCATGCCTTAAGCGGGAGGAAGTCAGTCATAAACTGACTGGCTCCAGCCTCATTACTCAACGCATGTACAAAAGGGCTACAGCATGTCACTGTTACTGACTAGCAGAGCATATCTGTGAACAACGTCAAGGGTCTTACTGATGCGGATAGCACATCAAGAATCAAAGCTGTTGATCTGGCTGCGCCTGTCTGCACGGTTAGTGAACAGAGACAAAGACCTAATTGCCACTACTGATGTGCATCACCGGCCAGTTCGGGTACACGCACAAAGACCCAGAAAAGGTTTACAAGCTAAACAGAATGAAAGTCTGCGCGCCCGAGACTTGGCCATACGAAAGGCAGATCAAAACAGAAATAACATGTCTCACAGTTTATACAATCACCCCTATGCACTAAACCATATTCAACTAGTCAAATGAACATTCGACAACTATGAAGTCAACATCTTCAAAGCGTTAGCTATGATATACCACCGATTTCATATAGAAAAATAGGTCGGTAGGGAACTAAACAAATAAGTTATGCCACACAGAGATCTGCATGGCCACAATGACAAAGGACCCATAAGAGATAACTTTGCGTCGGCAAAGCATCACTCAAACTGAACATCCAACAATGGCAACATAACATACTAGCTACATATCAGCTAACCAGGATTAGCTGTATACATTTTGGAAGCCCTGGTCATCTTGTGGCATAAAAGCTTAACATTTAAACACACGAACAATGTACACTGACGCCATGGCGGCTGCAACCAGGCGACAATCTGACGCTGAAAATTACCCACATGTTCAAGAACCAAAATCAAGGCACGTTGTGAACATGGTAACATTATAAACATACATCATTTACATCAATGAGAAACAACAGAACAACAAGCCATAGAAAAATAACTACTTACAGGCTCTCCCCTGAATCAGATGCATAGGCAGCAGCTCGAACTATTACTAACTGACGACCTGCTACTGCAGGGACACTGGGGGAAAGAGGCCGCGCTGGCCCAGCACACAAGTTTTAACACTTTCGATAATTGGGGCCATAAAACTCCTACCCAATCAAAAAGGAAAAGGACAGGAAAGAAAAGATTCAAGGGTCATGGCCCGAAGCACATACAATACACTCGGTTACATTATTAATTCCTCTGTTTTGTTCCATGTCTGGAATCTTTATTTGTCATAGAAAAACAAAGCATTGTTGATGTCATTTAAGACCTTATAATCTGTAATTTAAGAAACCCAACAAACGATTTCCGGAAATAAAATCTGATGCAATTTAGGTGCATTTTCTTTACCATGACACAGTTACACCAGCCTGATATTGTTTTCCATAGATCATACCAACACTTATTAATTGAGGTGAACAGTTTTGTCTTTCCTTTTGCTGTGGTTGCCACTATTTGCCGAACCTACATTTTGCTTAGTCAATAGTTGACACTCACTTATCTTCCCAAGTCCTCCTTATCAATGGGTCAGTGGTGACACAACACCACAGGCCCGTGGATTATGCCACAAGAGGAGAGGGGATTGCGTTTGGGCACACACCGACATGCACATACATGCATGCATTTGGATGCCACAACACACTGTGACAATCTTTTCACATGCACTCACACACAACATACACACACACACTCACAAGATGGATAATTTTTAACATTTCTTTGTCTTTTTCTCTACTGCCTCCATTCTTGTAAGTATATCGCAAAGGACAGGGTGTGATGCCTGCCCTCCCACGATGGGATCAAGATGGCATGGTGCTGTCATGGTAAAGAAAATGCCTATAAATTGTGTCCCCTTTTATTTCCAAAATGATCTACTTTCCAGACATTCTGACAATTCATTTTCTTACTATGTAACCTTTTGACATTAAATTTAGTGTTCAAACCAAAGACCACCTAACCATACCACCCAGTGGACAAAACTGAGCATCCACTAAAATGTTAATTGACTAAAATTGTTCCAATACCGAAATTACAACAAAAGACATGGAAGTGAAGTGAGTACCTGATGAGGATTTCAAGACACTCATGCTTGTTCCTGGTAGCCAAGTGCTTTGGATCAAAAGGTGGAATGTGTGTTCTCGGCAAAACACTAAGGTAATGGATTGGCCGCTGAAACACTGTGCTGTTGCATTCTTCACTGTCAAACATCTGATCAATGATCTCCTTTTCTGAAAAATAATCCATGAAAACATGAATTGTCTCTTAATGAATAAAAAACATCTTTGTGATTATCACAGAACTGAATAAGTCTCTGCATACTTTCTATTTTCATTCCTCATCATGTATCATCCTTCAACAACAATAGCAAAACATGATACACCCACCCACTGCAGTTGGTCTGAACTACTTGTCAACAGTCATGTATAGTGATGCTCTCATTTATAATGCTGATTTAAATTTAATTACTAAAACACAAGATGAGCAACATTAATGCTCATATGACACATTGCAAGCAAACTGACCAATTGAGTCATCATAATTTTAATATTGAATCAAACACAACAGTCATACATATCGGAGAAAAACAAATCATCACCAGTAAAACTGACTAGCACTTCAAGTGATACAATGATTTATGCTAATGATCCAGTCAATAATAACAAAGTATCAATATTTACATCTGAGTATTTTCACTCATCCCAGTCAGCAAGAAAGCATTAACTGCTGCAGTCTCTTCCAAAGAATATTCAAAGGTGTCTCCCCATAAAGTATCAAAGCTAATTTCTACAGATTCCAGTTCAGGAAATACACAGGCAAAGCAATTTATAAAATCACAAGCAAAAGTCCAACTCACTGTTATGACATACACCATTTTACAGATGAAGACATTTTGGAGAAGAAAAAAAAAGCAAAGCTGAGTGGAGCAAGTCTAGAGTAAATAAAAATAACAGTAGCGCCACATAAAGTTCCATTTAAAAAATAATTTAAAAATGTATTTTTTGTTCTTAAAACCTTTCTCAATCAACTGTAATGAGTATGAAGACAAAATATCATTAGGCTGAAGACAATTACATTCTGACCCACTCCAGTATTTAAGGAGAAAACCCAATGGTCAAATGCAGTTATTCTAGTATCAGTGGGTAACTGTAAACAAAAGTGAATAAGAATCACCATCCTGTAAAGTTTGACATTTATTATTATTTATTTACAGTTTCCAAGAAAACTGCAAACATTAAAGAAGTTTCCCTTTTTCGCTTGTGCAATATACGGAAGGCACATGATTTTTTTCTTTTTTTAAACAGTTTGTTATCACTAGTTAATGGTCTCTTCAATACTGATGATCATTGAATCAACATTCATGCAAATACATACAAAGTATTTTGTCAATCTGTTAGATATCGACAATGCCAAATAAATCCATGATCAGACATGTTAAACACACACACACACACACACACACACACACACACACACACACACCACACACACACACACACACACCGAAACTGACATAACAAATTACAAAACACTGAACTCACCAGTCTGTTCTTCCTTTCTACCCAGAAATGACAGTGATTCACAAGGTGACCAACACTTGACACTTGGCAGAATGGCAAAGATCTGGTGGAGAAGGTTTTTTTCCTGAAAATCAAGTGTAACCTTTAAGAGGGTGAAATAAATAACCAGTAATACCAGAGAGTCTGGTCTTGCTGCTTGATGGCGTTTACAGCCCCAAAATGAAAGATGCCAACTGATGTCATCAGGGGAGATCACTGGGGAACATTTTCAGTCTCTGGAATATTTGGTACAAAAGGTGGTACTTTCTCTAACCTGGTTGCACAGCTTAGTGTGCCAAATTCATAATAAACAAATGTCACAACTAGCCACCTACAGCAGCAATATTTGTGTTTGAGTTGTTACATGTAATGAATGTGGGGGTTGTTCAGGCAATGCTCATGCAGCCATCATAAATAACATTAACTGCTTCATTAAAAACTCTTTTAACCTGTGTGATCAATTTTCTTTGGCAAGCTACAAATGCAGCAGGGAACAGTTCAAATGCTGAATTATAGTAAGACAGCCAGTTATTTGTAACAATGCACATATGTGTGCAAGTACCACCTGGACAGCACACAACATTAAGCAAGAGCAGGAAGCAGAGGCTAATGTTTTTGATCTTTACCGTTTTAGTTACTGGCCTGCGGTCCAAAATTAGATTAATGTAAAGCTGATCATTAACTTCACCAATATTTGACTGTGAACGCCTGTGGATGGTAAAAAATATATGAGTGTCTGCAAGCATATCCGTTCAGGATGGCAAACATATAATCACAAGGCGTAAATGGAAATGCAGGTGAATCAGTTGTGTAAAGTTTTATATTTCCAGCTTCATAGAATCAGTAAGATTTGTTCTTTCCTGACTGTTGATGCCGCAAATACATTGGCTGTAGCCTTCATTCTATCCCGTCTTGATTATTGTAATTCTCTTTTGGCTGGCCTTCCTGATCACAAACTTGCAAAGCTTCAACGCATACAGAATAGTGCTGCCAGACTCGTCCTTCGTAAACCACGGCATGAAAGCGCTACTCCATTCTTAAAAATACTTCACTGGCTGCCTGTTAAAGCCAGGATAGAATACAAGGTCTCTACCCTATGCTACCAATGCCTCAACTCTGTTACTATGCCCTCCTATCTGTGTGAGCTTCTCCAACCTTACAAACCCACTAGAACTCTAAGATCTCAAGACTCTTCCCTCTTAGTTGTTCCGCATTTGTCTCTGAATACTTACGGAAAAATATCGTTTTCTGTGTTTGGTCCAGCTACTTGGAATTCACTCCCTCTACACGCCAGACAGAGCCAGTGTCTGGTCACGTTCAAAAAACAACTAAAGACATATCTGTTCACGAAACACCTGTCAAAGAGTGAGAGAGAGGGTGGTGGTGGGGGAGCGATTGGGAGAGAGAGGGGGGAGAGAGAGGGAGGGGAGAGAGAGAGAGCAAGAGAGAGAGAGAGAGGAGAAGGAGAAAGGGCACACAATAAATGAATTATGTATAATTGTTTTATTACTGGTTTTAAATTTATTATGTTTTATCATATTTTATTTCATTTAGAGAGACGAGATAGGGTGCAAAGCAAGTGAATTATGCATAATTGTTTTATTACTAGTTTTAAATTTATTATGTTTTATCATATTTTATTTCATTTAACCTGAAAACAACACTGTAAACATTGTTCTAGTTATGCTGCCTTTATTTATCTGTGATTAGATATTGATTGTTGTTAAATGTTTTAAATAAGCTATGTGTTTTCAAAGTGGTATACTCTGTTGTGGATGCACACATGGATGTGTGCGTGTAGTGTGTGTATGTGTTTGTGTGTTTGTGTGTGTGTGTGTGTGTGTGTGTGTGTGTGTGTGTGTGTGTGTGTGTGTTTGAGTGAGAGAGAGAGAGAGAGAGAATCTGCGTGTGAGTGTGTGCATGCATGCATGCGTGCGTGTGTGTTGTGTGTGTGTGTGTGTGTGTGTGTGAAATGCATTACTTGCGGATTGTTTTAATGTCTAAATTCATATTTTTATTCTAAATGCTATGTTTTAAAATGAATCTTGAATATGCGTGAATTGAAATATGTATAGATAGAATTTATTTTTTTAAATTGTTGTTTTAGGCTTATTTAAGTAACATGTTGATGTGTGTTCTATTGCATTTGTTGATCTGTACAGCGCTAAGAACTCATATAATTGTTGTTGAGGCGCTATATAAAATAAATTATTATTATTATTATTATTAAGGCGTACAACATGTAAGTAAGTAAGTTGGTGTTTTACACCCACCCAACCAGTGTGGTTATATCAGGGCGAACGCATACAACACAAGTATGGATCAAACAAACAAATGAAAGGATTTTTTTTTATATAATCAAAAGATGTACAACACAAACATGGATCAAAGAAACAGATGCAAGTTTCTTGTCTGTATTTAAAAATAAAAAGTGTCAGGAGTCTTTGCATGAAATTATGCACAATGACATGTACAGGTGTTTCTTGGGGGTGCTTTTTTTCCCATCAAAATATATCAGACTACTCACTCATAGCTAGGGCTACCTATGTTGCGGCATACCTTTGTACAAAACAAACCAAAGCTGCTAATCACATACAACCATAGGATCTAAAATAACAATCAAAGTTTTATCTGTTTGGTAATAAATTGAGCCCTGTTTCAAGGCCTGGAGTTATGTCCAACAACCCCTAGCTGAAAATATTCTAAATCCTGAAGGGTCTGAAAATATCTGAAGTCCTGAGATCTTGGAATATTCTGAGACTTGAAAGGTACAAAATATTCTAAGCATCAAATCTGTAATTACTGGTTATGCCCACATGCATACACACATAAGTGCTCATGTACACTACACATATATATTATTTATGCACACACACCTGTACATCACACATAGTCTCAGTTTTGAGGGGCTGTCTCAAGGAGGGGTATCTGACACTGTGGTGTCATCAACCACATCCAAATCAATCTCCAAACCCTCAAACACCGATAGAATTTGAAGGAAGGTAAGTTGGTGTTTTACGCCCAGTCAACCAGTGTGGTTATATCAGGGCGATACACATTTTGTCATCATATATTACTTTTTAAAAGTGTATATGTGTTAAAGCTGGTATATGTACAATTTTAAAATCATACTTAAAAAGGGAAGTAAGACACAAACATAACCAAAAGTGATCTCAAGTTAAAAAAATCCCAAAATATTGATCTCTTTCAAAAAGTTTAAAACCTTCTCAGGCAAAATCTCCTGAAACAACGCATGCAGTGATTGAGCTGTAGAGTGTCCCTCTCTCTCTCTCATTTCAATCAAATCTGAACAAGTAAGTAAAATATGTTTAATGGTTAAAAGTTCATCACAAGCGATGCACATTGGCGGTTCCTCACGCTTCAATAAAAAGGAATGAGTAATAAAAGAATGGCCAATGTGCAGTCGGGCTATCACAGTTTCTTCTTTTCTAGTTGTTCGAAGACAAACAACACACTGTTTTAACATTGGGAATATTTCATGTAACTGATTTCTGGGAGCTCATCCCACTCAGACTGCTACAATTCTAATATATATTTGTTGGCACGTGATTTTAAGTCTGAGAATCGGATGAGCTCAACCAACATATTGCCAACAAGGGCATCTTTAGCTGCAGCATCTGCAGCTGAACTACCCCTAATGTCCACATGGCCAGGGACCCAAACAAAGACAATCTCCTTCCCATCTTTGGTCAAATCCATATGTAGTTCTAGAATTTGGACCAAGACAACAGGTGTTCATACTTTAGGTTAAATATAGCTTTTAGTGATGAAAGTGAATCAGACAATATTAAAAATGATTTTCTTTTAGAATGATAAATACATTTTAAAGCCAGAAGAACTGCTTATAAATCTGCATTGTATATGGAGCTGTTGTCCGGAAGGCGACAAGTCAAAGGTTTCCTGGGATATTTTGTGGAGACAGCTGCTGCGGCAACTTCTGCCTCTGTTTTATCCCCAGCCATGAAAAAAAATCATCTGATTAAGGGTATTCTGAAATAAGTGGCAAATAAAACTGTTTATATGTTTCTGGGTTTGTTGTTTCTTTTTTGAATTTGGCTAAATCAAGATGGACTGCAGGAGCTGAAAACTTCTGGGGGCGATGTCCAACGAGGGAGCAGCGTCAATCAGGTTACGGTCAAGTTTAGATTTCTCTAAGTGTGGAAGAATGCGGATGCCGAGGGGTGGAATTTTCAACTCTGATTCTTCAAATAACTTGATGTTTTCAGGCTCAAAGACGCAACTCTAAGCTGGGTTTTCCAGCAAAGATTTAACTTAATGTGAGCAAGTGCTCTTTGTACGTTTTTACAAAAACCCCCCGGGTTATGACCCATAATTTTATTACGTATGTTGTAACCAACGGAGCGAACGTTTTTGTTTTGAACCCTGCTTGGAAACGCCCATTTCAAAAGCCGACCGCGATGCCCCCGGTGCGCCATTTTCAAATCTGTTTACTCCTTAATATTTTGACCGCTTGTTTGTTTACCTACCCCTTGTTCACCTAGTCCTTTTATGAGCAAGCCATTTTAATGTAATTGGCATTTTAGAATGTTTTTTAGATTTATTTAGACGCGGATCGGGGTTAAATGAGCCGATCCCTTCCCATTTTTTTTATAGCCGCCTGCATGGGCGTTTGTTTAGATAGTGAATAGTAGTAAATCGTTGTTTTGACCCGAGGTAATTCTGTGTCGATCAATGTTTTGTCGATATATTTTTGTTTGTGCTTCATGTTTAGTGTTTTTTTGGGTTGTTAAATTTTAAGTATTGTGTACTGTAAACTAAGTTATATTAGATCGAATCACTACCCCAGCGCGTTGCGACTAAGATACGCGCCCCAGGCGAAAGATCGCACCGATTGTTTTAGTCTAGTCTTTAGTGTGTCTTGCCCCTTAAGAGCGTTTATTGTAATTGTTTTACCATTTAACCGTGGGGGTGCTCTTTATTCGATATAAATTTTACGACAGTTATGTTTTGTACATTGTGTTAGTTGTGATTAGTTGTACAATCTGTTATAGACAGGTGTAAGCCACGCTTCCCCCCTTGTTGCAAATTAAATAAGTCGTGTGTACATTTTTTTTTTTTAAAAAGGGTTTTAACTGAGCTTTTATTTGATGTATTTCATGTTTTTAAATTTGTTTAGTTTTTGTTGAGGGAAAATGTATTTTTGCGGGGCCCAAAGGAAACACAATAGTCAAACCATTTTTTGGTCCAGAGGGCTGATTTCATTTAGCGATAGCGTGTGTTCTTTGGGGGAGTTTCTTATCTATGCGTGCGATGAGGATTTGGGTGTGGGAAAATTGTCTGCTGCTGTAGAATAAAAAATGTTTTTTGCCGTCCGCCTGCTGTGGTCTCCATTTTTTACCGACTCCCTGTCCTGTCCTTCTACGCCCTTTCCCCACCATTACAACTTGGCGCTGCGAGCAGGATGAGCGGGGGACCCGAGACCACAGCAGGTTTAGTGACCACGGCCCAGACCGCAGCAGACAACCCAGTGATGAGGCCAGCCACCAACACCACCGCGCCGGGGCCACAACCGACGACCCCGGCTAGCCTCCAACACCACGACGTCGTACCACAACTGACGACTGGCAGCCACCAGCACCACCGAACCCCGGCAGCCACCACACCCCCGGTCTACCCAAGACACCCCGGCAGCCACCAGACCACCGCGGTACCACCCAGGGCCCCCGCCCCCCGAGTCGCCACAACTGACGACCCCGGCTAGCCTCCAGCACCACCGACGCCATCCCACCCTCAAGAAAACTCCCAATGGGAGTGGTTCAACCGCTCCATGCAGTCCGCTGCATACCCTGCCGCCGGAGCAGAAACCCAGGTGGCCTTGAGCGTAAGGTGCACCGAAAAGACATGCCGGCCACCACTCCTTTTGTTGTCGACACTGACCAGCAGTCTCCATCTCCGCGGCCAGACGTCAGTGACTGGAGTCAGACGGTGACAATGAACTGCATTTTACAACTGCAGACTAGCTCCTGCTGCTGTTGCGGTGCCAATAGTGCAACCTGTGGTTCCACCTGTGCCTCTGCCTAGACGCTCGCGACGTCTGGCAGAGAAGAACAATAAGTAACCCGACCTCAAAGTTACCCGGCGCAGTACTGTGAGTGTGTTGAAATTAGTTGTTTTGTTGACATGACATGTGTGTGATGATTGCATTTTTAAACTGTGTTCAGGATTTTTATGTCAGATGCCATTTGTATTACTAGGTTCATGGTATGTTTTTATCTTGGCTATTTTCAAGTTGTAGGTACAATATGTCGGAAAACATTGGTACTTAGGAGAATTTTGTTTAAATGCAAAGTTTATAGTGTAACTACCTGTTTTGCTGGCAAATAGTGCGGATTTTGTGATCTAAATGGATTTTGAAATGTGATAACTCAGTGACCGGTTGCTGTAGTACATACATAGGCCTTTTTCAGTAGGTTGTAGATATTAGAGGATTATTGTTTAAATAACAACCCTCTGTTGATCTAAGGCATAACGCCGCCTCTGATTTGGTCTTATTTGAAGTTGCGGACTCTCATATTAAATATATGTTAGTCAAAGATGAATCATCTTTCGAAAATGCAGTTTTTAAGGGACCTGCTGAACCCTTAGGTGCAGTTTTTAAGGGATCTGCTGAACCCTTAGGGCCGGTTTTGGAGGGAACTGTCGAACCCTTAGAGGCCGTTTTGGAGGGATCGGCGGAACCCTTAGAGGCCATTTGGGGGGAGATTGGCTGAACCATTAACTGTCTCTGAACTCTTCGCGGGATTGCACAGAACCCAGGCGTTGGCCGATGCCGGCCTCGACCTCCTGGAGGAAGCCTGAGTGCCAGTCGATACCGATCCAGGCCCACCAGAGGAACGCACTGAAGATAGAACTGTCATGAGCAGACGCTCCAAAAAAAACCACACCAGTGATGTCTGACACTCAACAGTTTTCATTTCTTTCCTGGTGGAAGTGGCAGCAGCGTAGGACTTACCTCCAGAGACCACAGTCGGCATCTTGGCTTCTACCAACTGTCTGGCTTCCGGAAAGAAGACGCATTTTTCAAAGCGGACGCGCTGAATTTCCTTCTCCTTCTGCCAGACCGGGCAATCTTGAGCTGATGAAGCGAGGGGACCATTGCAATTAGAGCAGAGCTTGGGTCCCTCACACTGACCTTCATGCTTATCTTTTCCACACCACTGACACTTTGCAGCAACCTTGCAATGATGGCTCGTGTGGCCAAACTTGTTGCAGTTGAAGCATCGCATTGGGTTCGAAACAAACAAGGCCACCTTCACCTTTAGATAGCCAACTGTGAGTTCCTTGGCATTTCTGGTGTACTGAAGGTCAGAAACAGGGTGTTGGTGGGGACCTTTTCAGTATCCCTCTTCACCGTCACCCTGTGGACCTCAACTACACCCTGTTCCTGCAGTTCCGTCTTGATTTCTACTTCCGTCATGATGTGTGACGAGTTCAGTGCCTTGTGGATAGAAACACGCATGGGTCAATCAGTGAACTGAGTGGTTTTAAGGAGACCCATTGTCTGCGGTTTCCTAGAGCATTCCACCTGGAAAGACCCATCTCTCAACCTTTTGATGCTTTTAAAGGTTCCGACTATTGCCTGGAATCCCTTTTGGATGGCGAAGGGAGACAATTACTAAGTGAGAGGTCAACACTCGCCGACTCAACCACCAGAAATCTTGGCCAGTTAGCAGTTGTATCACGGAAGCTTTCATTCTCAGAATCCATGTCCGTGTCCTGGTTGCTGTCCCTTAACTATTTGTGTTCATTTTTGGGAGCCATGTTATGTTTATTAATGATTCGTTATACTTTGTCCCCACCCGCCACCAAGGGGATGCACACAAGTGGAAACTCCAGCAAGCGCGCGCCAGGGCTCAAAACGTAATAATTATACTCAGGTGATAAAGAAACTAAGAGTTTACTTCTATCCCCTTATTGACCCTAAGCTGCTGCCTTGTAATCGAAATTAGGGCAAAGCATGACCAGCCAATTGATTGGGTTGGGCCAACCAAACCACCCGTCTATGAGAAATTCGGGCCAAAGAAGCGTGTTGGACTCCACGGGGGACCTCAGCCACCAGGATCCCATCCTCCCCCGACACAGGATGCAGCGCATGGCAAACATGCTGGGTCTGAAGGTGACTGCAGAGAGCAAGAAGAACTATATAAAGAAGAGCTGTGTTGTAGATAAATACAGGAGAATGGCCAGTTAGATAGAAATCAGCTGTAAGAAGGGAGCTGAAAACAGAGGTATCATGGAGAGTTTTTGGAATGAAATGTAGTTGAAAGGGCCGGTAGACAGAAACTAGACATACGAAAAGAGTGACAGGGGTGGAACAGCTTAGGTTAAACACCCCCAGCGCAAGAAGCCAGCTCCATGGGGGCTAGAATTTGAAGACCAAAGGTGGGGTCAAGCTGGATTTTTCAAAATGTTTTGAGTTTGGTGGTTCCAAAACCAGCTGTATGCTGGATTATCAGTATGCTGTAAATTGACATTAACATTCTGTTAACCACACAGTCACAGGGTCACCTCAAGACAAATACTTTCACAAAAAGGTCAATAGACACATTCAAAACTCTTCTCTTGTCTCAAGCCACGTCCAAGTCAAATCAATACACACAGTCTAGACAAACACAGAAAACAAAACAACAGTTAAAAAATAAAATTTAAAAAAGGGCATCGTTTCCATGTAAACTTTTATGAGTGGGAGCTGGCCCAGTTTCTCATGCCATGTCTGGTTTGAGGCACAGCCGTAAAAGGCAACAGAGTTAGCCAGTGGGGAATGTCCGGCTCACCACATGCCACTGCCAGATAGCATTTAAGTCAGACTTTTTGCTAGAACCTGTGTCTCAAGGCAACGATGGAATCTTAAGGCCCATTTTCTAAGGTTACCTGTGCTTATACTTTTCATTCTATAAAACAAAACAAAAAATCTGGTACTAACCCTCAGTCAGCTGGTACAGTCAACATTACCTAGGCCTAACAATGTGCCCTGGTTTCTGCCCCCCATAACAGAGGTCATGCTTCTTCCTCTTTTTAAAATAAAGTTTCTGTCCACCACTCCAGTCTCCACCTGGAACAACATGGTCTGCAAGACGAAGGTCATGCTGAAACACCAGACTGTCATGTGTCAGTGCTGCCTTTGTGCCTGTATCACAACAAATCTGTCATCCAAGCGTTGTTGCCATCCCTTTATCTTCTGCCACTCCTTTATCTTCTGTCACTTAATAATATCTAGTGGACTGATGGTTTTCTTAGCCGTTTCAAATGTTTCTTCATTTAAAGCGGATGATGATACAGATGATTCAGTCAGCACTGGGCAAGGAAAAAAATTACTATGCTTTGTTGCGCCATGTTGATGCAGTTAGATCTAGAATGAAAGCAGAGTGGGAAAAATCCTACAGCAGAGCTGATCTATCCAAACAGAAATGGAAAATGAAACAGTCTGGTATATTGCTGTCAGCACTCATACTTTGGGACCTGTCCATTCAGGAGGGGGGGGGGGGGGGGGGTTGGGGGGGGGGTGGGGGGGGTGGGGGGGGGGGGGGTTGGGGGGGGGGGGGGGCAGCAATATGCAGCAGTGTCAGACACATTTTATTTCAATCTACCAGAATACATTTTTGACTGGCATGTTTTGTTATTTACTGCCAAGCTTACGCTCCAAAAGCAAATTCATTCAAAACACAGACAATGTCACAGGCCTACCTACCTCCGACTCTGTATGCTCTAGAAGCGGCATGGCCTCCACCAAGTAAAGGTCTGATGAGGAGCGACGCCACACCTGACCATGGACATCTGTGATACAGCCCAGCACCAGCAGGTTGTAGAGTAAGAGATCAATACCTTCCTGCACCTGGAAACACAAAACACCTGATTGTAAACATCTGTGATACAGTCCAGCACCAATGGGTTGTAGATCAACATCTTCTTAAATCTGGAAACACAAATCACACACTCATGAACATCTGTGATACAGTCAATCAGCCAGCACATTGTAGATCAACACCTTCTTGCACCTGAAACACACAGATATCACCTGACTGGGAACATCTGTGATATAGCCCAGTACCAGCAGGTTGCAGTGTACAGATCAACACCTTCTTCCTGCATCCGAAAACACATCTAGACCTCCCACCAATGCAAACCAGACAAAGTGGAGCAGGTCAAAGCATACTTTAGTGCCATTGAAAATCCCCACAATCCACTCCACGAAGCCATGAAAGACACAAAGGGATGCAGTCTGGGATGGGGCAAGTCTTGGATGGGTAAGTATAGAGGACTCAATACTGCAAGTATGCCAGCTGACAGAGCTGAAGCAAACCAAGGACTGGGAAAGAAACCGATTCTGATGTCTCTATGAGACACTCCTGCCAGAAAAATTGGGAAACCATTGCCAAGAATGGCCAGCAGGCATAACAGTCTGAGATCAAGCTTCTCATTCTTATTCTTCTTTCTCATTCTCAAGCTTAGACTACTGTAACTCTTTACTTTCTGGTTGCCCTAATTACTTACGAGACAAACTTCAAAAAGTTCAGAATGCAGCAGCAAGGCTTGTGTGTAAAGCTATGAAATTTGACCACATCCATTCTATTCTTGAAACTCTGCATTGGCTACCAGCAACACATAGCATTCAATACAAAATTTCAACTATCTGCTTCAATTCCATCTCTGGAACAGCCCCTCAGTATCTGTCCGATCTCCTTCAACCTTATACTCCAGCAAGACAATTACGATCTGCATCTGACACACGAACCTTTGTCACCCCCCATGTAAACACAGAAATATTTGGTGAAAGACTTTTTTCTTATGCTGGCCCATCTGTTCGGAACAGTTTGCCTCAAACACTCTGCCACTCTGATTCTGCCTCCTCTTTTAAAGCTGCCCTCAAGATGCACCTGTTTAATAATTATTTCTAAACTGTTTTTCACAGCCGTGCCTATCCCCTCGTCCGACGCTGTGTGTGTGTGTGTGTGTGTGTGTGTGTGTGTGGTTAGTGTTATTGTAAAGTGCCCTGTGCTCCCACCTTGTGTGGTAGATGGGCGCTCTAGAAATCCTCTTTATTATTATTCAAGAAAACAGCAAACCACAAGACCTCATAGTGTACTCTGATGGCTCAGTCACCAAAGACCAGTCAGGGTGGGGCTTCACTGTCAAGCAAGGTGTGACTACCATCCATGAAGACAGTGCTGCCTATACGGTCTCAACCTCCAGCTTGATGATGGAGGTGGAAGCAGTCACCAATGGCAGGCATGGAAATTGATTTGAAGGAAAAACTCTGAAATCTGGGGGGTCCGGAGCCCCCCCCCCCCCCCCCCCCCCCAGCACCATTTAACTTGAGCGCACACTCCCCCCTTGTTGCATCTAAACTGAAGGTTAGGTCCTGCGACGTATGCAGTCAAGATCAAAAACTGCAACATCATGAAAATGCACGCTGTTGTGTTCCAGACTTCATTTCCTCACAAACTTTGACTTCCAGCTCAACTGGTCTTCCTCTTTCATAAAGTGACCTTCATTATACTGAAGAGTATGTCACTGTTCGGGGTTGTGCAGCATTTTTTTTTTTTTTTTGAAAACCACACATACAAACAAACGGAGTTTTGAATGTCCCACTGGCTTTTTAAGTCTGACTGACTAGACCAATTCGCTAACCGTTTACTGATACACACTCACATTTATTGGCACAGTTGCAGTTGTCAAACTTTTTGCCATGATTTACAACTCGAGCGACCGATATGGTGAATCTTTCAAGATTTTCAGAACATTTGTTTTTTCTCAGCTGAAACATGGCGTAGAAGCGTGTAGGAATGACTGCATTAATGCCTAATGCCTGCCCTCGAGAGTAACAGCAGAGGCTGTATTCACAATTAAGCGACTAAATCAGGTGATAACTGCAGGAGAATGTGCTTTGTTTTGCAGGAATTTGGAACTAAAATCGGTGCTCCCTGTTTTTTCTTCTGTTCGTTTGTACTGCCCCCCACCCCCATTTATTTTCCCCATGGAATTTTCTTCTTCTCTCTCAGCAGAATGTCAGTTTCACTGCCGCATAAATTTGCATTTTCACGGACAATTCCCATGCCTGCATGGATTGCCTCAAGAGGTGACAGTCAGACCACACATGCCATCATCCTCACAGATTCAATGAGCTTGCTACAAAAAGTGAAAAGTGGAATGGGAAGCCCAGACTGGAATGTGTCAATGGTCAACATCTACCTTCAAAAACTCCTGTGGGTGTACTGCCCTGGACATGCTGGAGTGAAGGGAAATGACCAAGCAGACAGACTGGCAGGCAAAGCAACCCTCACAAGTGGCTTGCTTCTTGGAAGATCTAAAGTGTTCAGAAGCTTGAGACACTACCAGCAGGCACAAAGCCAAGGACATCTCACAACTGATCACCTGGGGGATAGAGGTATTGAAAGAAGAAGCACTTGACGATCTTCCCTGAAAGGACGAGAGAGGGCTATCGTCAATCAGACAAACACTGGAACCGTTTCAAAGGCAACACTGAGGAAACTTCTGAGAGATGGATGGAGGGAAAAGTGGGCTTTTTCAAGCACATAGATACCATCTTGAACTGAACTGATCTGGAAACACAAAAGTATCACCTGACTGTGAACACCTGTAAGACAGTGCAGTACTAAATCAATATTTTGTAAAATATTTTGTGTTGGTCAAGTTTGTAATAACTTTTCAGGATCTGGAATATGCTCAACATCTATGACCATTTTGTTTAAAACACAAAAATTCATACAAAACCCATTAGAGACATTTTTGGGGACTCACATCAAAACACAGTAGTGCTTAAACTTCCTTAAGAAACAAAACAAAACACAATAAGCATGGTAAATGGCATAAAAATCAATACAGGGTTTAATTTGAAAAAGTACATTTTATTTTGACAGTATAACTATAAGCAATATTTCAAGCCATGCAGTGTCAGGTTTGTCCAGTAAAAAAACAACTCTAAACTGACAGAACATTAACTCTCTATTTTGTCAGTGGATTTGCCAGAACTGAATGGAATGTACTCACACCAGCAGAAGATGTTGGAACTTCCTCATCCAAATGAATAGTGTCTTATGCTGCCAGAATATGTTCTGTTATGATTTTTAGACTAAGTTCATCTTTCACAATGGTTTAATAATTATCATACTGATAAGAGAAATCTGACTATTGTTATGCCATCTAACTCCACATGCAGTCAGCTGGACCACATATAGACCTAACTCAATGTAATCCTTGCAAATTCAATAACATTACTATTACAGCTGACTCTGGGTCTGGTTCCACCCGCTTAATGAGCACACTCTGTGTAATGTCCTGTCAGAATTATTCCTTCTTTGTTAAGACTAAAGATTGTTTCACTCTGATAATAGTTAAATCAATTTATAGTTGCCTCATCAGCAGCTGCCATCTTAATCATTTTGTTAAAGAACAAGTCAAAGGTTTGGGGTGATTTTTGACACAATTTCCATTAAAGCTTGCTGAGAACGATGATGCAGGTGAAATTGTGATCTGAGGGTTATAAATGCATGAAAAAGGGCATTTTCTGTCGTACTGAAAGCGACACCATGACACCCAAATCATGTGCACATATGCACACTACATCACTCTGGGAAGTCGCTGTCAAATGGCCAGCTCAAGCTCCAAAGATGAAGCTGATACTTGGCCCGAGTGACCCACAAAGATACAGCCGTATCGGTTTGAGCCTGTCAGTGTCAGGTAGGATTTTGAAAGAGTACCAGAACACTGCGTCAGCAGCAGAATTGCCAGAACTGGCAATACGGACTGGTAAGTGAGCCATTTTCCTCACCATAAGTCAGCCTTTTGTATTGCGATGAGTCAACTGAAGTGTCTCGTTTGATCGATGTTTTTTTTGTTTGCTTTTTTGTTTTTTCACTCTGCCACTTGATCAAACATGGCTGATCCATGACAGAACTTCAGTGAAGCTGAATTTCAAATTTTTCTGTGTACCGCAACAGAAATTATTATTACATATTACTTCCAAGGTTATGAATAATGTGACTGAATCATTAGCAAGTGACGATTTGCTTTGTGTAACTTCCAATGTAACAAACCAAACACAAACTTGCTTTTGGTCACCACAAGTCGTAGACTGTTTACCAAGTGTGTGGGTACTAGTGTTATATTGAAGGCCCTTTTATTTCTTTGTTGTTATTGTTGAAAGTCTGCTTCATATATTCGTTTATCGTTCATTTTGTTTCAGGTGTTCTGTAGTCTGCTTTGGTGCTTTTTGCACAGGAAATGCTGTTGGCTTCAAATTCTGCTTTGAGGCAAACCCCATGTGGTATTCAATAAAGTTTGTGAAATTGCACTCAGCAAAGTGCTCGCTATACAAATGGGCGTGGTGAGGTGCAGCATCAAAGTCAGTTTGTTTGAATTGTACAAATTTGATCCATTTTCCCCTCCGCGGGAACTCGTGCATAGTTATGCTCTGGGTTGCTTGTGAACTGTTACAGTTTGCTGCAACACAGTAGGCCGGCATGGTTAGAGCTTTTTGTCGACCACACACATACACATTCAATGAACAATCTAAGATGGCAACC
The DNA here is from genome assembly GCA_018857735.1 of Alviniconcha marisindica. Classification (NCBI taxonomy): domain Eukaryota; kingdom Metazoa; phylum Mollusca; class Gastropoda; family Provannidae; genus Alviniconcha; species Alviniconcha marisindica. Next base: position 124,909 of record JABMCL010003267.1, read on the forward strand.
TCATCAACTCCCCAGACTGATGTCACTTCTGAGAAAAGTCACGTGACTGATGGAGAACCCGAGACTGTAGTCTCGGCCAGCCTCCAGAAAATAAAATCAATCAAAAACCTACTTAAACATTTTTATCATTTTTTATTTCATTAAATCTGAAACTAGTGACTCATTTGTCAATCATTTCAATGGTCATTTTGCATTCTTAAAAACTTTGGACTTTTCCTTTAAGACTAAAGATTGTTTCACTCTCATAATGCTTAAAATAATCAAATCATCAGCAGCTGCCATCTGAATCGTCTATCACCTCACTGCATGTGTTCCAGTTTGTTGAAAGCATCTTGGGTAAGGAAAACTTGTCTCACATTGTGTTGTGCAGTATTAATTACTAATTACTGTCACACAACACAGTTCGGCTCAAAGCCTGAATTGGTGATTCATGAAGAGTGTGTGCTGATTAACATCAAAAATGTCTGATAGCATACTCTGCACTCCTGACCTTTGTCCAACTGCTTTATGTTGAAAGTGGTCATGCATCCTACAATTTGTTTGCTGCTATACACATCACATGGGTTGTTCTTCACTGCTGGTGACAGAATGAGGAGAATCCAGTCCTAAATGTAAATGTCGTAAAATCATGCAGAAACATCTTGTTTTTGTCACTAACTCACTGAAGTTTTAAGAAAGCTAAACAACTTGGGATTATGGACTATATAATTATAGTAACTGAAAGGCCATATGGGTAATGATCAGGATAAATGTGACAGCTTGTCTTCATGGGTACAGTCCTAAATTTTATGTAAAGCTGGCCAGCAAGTTTTACTAATGAGCTGAAGGTAATTTGTCAATCTATGCATAACATACATTTCCTGAGTTTCAAAAATACACACTGGTTGCAGACATGATATGACACACATCCAAAACATGACCAGAATTCTGCCTGGCTTGAACCCAATATCCACACAAGCGAGTACTTGTGTGTCTTCAGTGAAAGGCTTGTAGTTTTTATCTTTCATGTAAAAACCTTTCTTTAGAAATTGTTCTGATTGCTGTATTGTAAGCCTATCAAGAGATCAAGTGTAAACTAAAAATCTTTTCTGTCTCATTTACTACCAATCTTCCAGATTGTGATTGTACTTTCTTTAACTCACCTCCACTTCAGTACATGCTAATGCTATGGTAAAGCACTCAGAGCTTACATGAGATGGAATACTTTAGAATTTCTTCCTTATAATTCACTCACAGCTCTAAGAAAAAGCTAAACAGGACGTTTAAAAGTAAAGAAAAAAGGTAACAGGGCTGGTGGATTTTAAAGCTACAACTCTGATTTTGAGTTGAAATGCCATCAACTATGGTTTATAGTTTACATGCTATGGTGGACAATTAGTTTACCGATTTTAAATTTATATTTAGAAAAAGACATCTCCGCAAAGTGTGCACCAGTGATTCTTCTTTTCATTTTCTTTGTTTGTTTTTAAAGCACAATGAGCATGCTCTTGCAGCATGGACATAATAATATATATTCCTGCTCTACAAGTCTTCATCATCAGCAGCAGTGTTCAGCAGCCAGACCAGGCCTAAACAGTTAAAATATTCTTGTGAAAACATATCAGCTCTGCAAGTTTTATAAGTATGCATGGTGTTCAGTTAATTGCATTAATGTACTCTTACCTCATATGCAATGTCCAGATGAATTAGTCTTGGAGACTCATCAGTTGATGGTGGTAGACGATGAAGTAATGTCATAGCAACATGATGGGTGTCCACCCATTTTTCATACAGAGGTACAGTCACATGTACAGCATGTTTTTTATTTTCCACTGAGCCATCAGACACAGACTCATCACTGCCACCAGCATCACCAGCATCAGGTTCTTTGTCCTCCATGTCAACAAATGAGTCGTTACCAGGGCCTGTATTCCCATGCAGCAGGGACTTCAGCTTGGCTACAACTCGATTCTTGTACAGCGTTTTACCCATGCCTGATTGTGAGGATTTCACCACTCGCACACACATCCTGAAAACAATACTCATTAGTGTATTAATGTTGCAAAAGAGTGTAGTGTTTCTGTTTTTGTTTGTGTTCATCAAGGCTTTAAGGTTGATAAACACATGCACAGACAAACATACACATTACTTCTCCACTTCTCATCTCTCTGATCTATAAGAGTAATTGCTCATACATTTAAAATTACTCTGACTGGCTCTCAGTTTTTAGTTTTTTTTAAATTGATCAAATAAAACCTTACAGAGAAAATGCCTATTTCAGTGTTACATATATTATATAATATTATTCTAGTACTGCTGCGAGTTTGACTTTCAAGGTTAACATGACTGGAACTGGTACAAATGCTTAAAGTTACAGCATATAAACAGCAAAGCATAAATTTCCAATTGAACTGACTGTTGAAAATAGGGGTTGCTGCCAGTTTTTGTGTAGCAGAAAAGACATTATTAAGACACTAACACAGAGGCTGAGTGAGTGTAATTATTGTTCATGTTATATAACTATATAAATAGTAATTTTTGACCATTTGATTTGTATAAAAACATACTGAGAAATACAACTTTATGAGAAATACAACTTCTGGTCTCATTCTTTCCAAAATGACCTTGAAATTCCATCAAGATAACACCAAAAGTAATATAAATGGGCACAGCTCAATAAGGACAACCATTTTCCAAAGCTTGAAAGTAATTGCAGACATGGTGTCTAAAATTAGTTTTTACTCCATTATGGTTTGAAATACTGCCAGCCGAGCAAACCTTAATCATTATACACTAATAGGCCTTATAATTACAGACCACTCTTTTTCCAGTAAAAAAATGAATGTAGGAAAGCATTTTTGTCATTATACACTAATAGGTCTTAGAGTTATAGACTACTTCTTTTTTCTTTTCTTTTTCCAGTAAAAAAATCAATGTAAAAAAGCATGTTTGCTAATTCACGTTTTCTCAAAAAGTGCGTATGCACTGTTTGTGTGTTTGTTTGCACTGCAGCCCTGTCCGTTTCCTAACATTAATGTGGTGAGTAAATTTGTAAAGAGGTAAGTTCCACTAAGTTAAACCATGCATCAGCTTGATCAAAACACACACACACACACACACACACAAATCCCCCAATCAATCACAAACTAAGAACTGCATTTGTGACTGTGAAATTACCTTTCTAGGTCCACAGAAGCAGCAAAGTGTTGAGGGTCTGCATCATCAGGAATGGTGAATTTGGCACTGAGGTACTCCAAAAGTTTTGTGTTGTTTATCAGAGTGCAAGGTGGGCGAAGATACCTTTCCAGGGCAGCAGTGATGCGGGCACTAAACTCATTTTCTGATGTGCAGATCACAACCAGATGATATGGATGATCTGAGATGCAGATGAAAACAAGTATCTTTATTACTATTATTAAAATAACAAATGGGGGCAAAAATTACAATAACAACAGAAGATGAGCAAAAGCTCAAAGCAGTGTTAGAACCAAAGGTTTGCAGTTGGGTTGTTCTTTAGTGCTGGTGAATCTGAGACTATTTTATGGAAATTAATAAAACTGCTAAAAAAACAAAACAATTAACAACAAGCTGTCTCCAGATCCACCCAGAAACAAAATGCAATGCAAATTTATATCACAGCATTAAAGTTTAAAACTGGGTTGTGTTGATTATGATGCATTTGTGTTTAACATAACTTTTTGTGATGAACTGTTTTTGTTTTCCTTATTACCAATGTTGCAGCTTTGACATCAGAAATAACTTTTATGTTTTTACAATACTTTATGTTAGTGTCTATAAAATTCCTTAATTGCACTCCATTAGCTGGAAAGTGTGTCAAGCCACTAGTATTTAAAAGGGGAAACTACAGCTTATTGCTTCTTTTGCACCATCTCGACAGAGCTAGGAAACAATCACAGTCTTTTTTAAACATTAATAACGAATGAGAGATCAATTTCCAACAGGTTGCTTGGATAACCATCCTATGCATTGCTCTTACCTGAAATCTTGATCAGTTTCTTCATGTCTTTTTCTACCCCTTCACTGACATCATAATCCAGGGAGTCAGCAAAGGCCAAACAGTGGATCTTTCCCGTTTCAGAAGAGCTGACTGAAAATGCACGTTGCAGAAAGATCCTCACCTGAAATTAATTCACAAAAACAAAAAAGGCTGTAGTTCTTTTTTTCACAGATGGATTGACAAAATAGATGGGGGGAGGGGGGGGGGTGGGGGAGAAGAGATAAAAGAATTTCTTTTAACCCATTACCTACAAATCTTCCAGGCTGAAAATAGCACACAGGCCTGCAAACCAATTTTGTTTGTGTGGGGGGGGGGGGGGGGGGGGGGGGGGTTCTAACCAGCCTACTTTCAATATTGTGCACTTTGATGCAAATCCTCCTTGATGCTCCAAGTGAGAAAAAACAACATATTAACAAGGTCTGCCACCTTGTAAGGCAAAAAATAAGTTTAGTAGTACAGAAAATATTGGACCAACAGTTTTGATCCTTCAGTGTGACTTGGACACAGCAGTCCCATCTTTTCAGTTACACAAAACACATTAGTCAATGTCCCATCAAACTAAGTTTGGTTGCCAAAGGATCAGCAGTTCAGTAGATATGACTGAAAAAGTAATATTTTGAATAAACAAGTCCTATGTGACTGACCTTGAAATAGCACAGCAATCTTTTTGCATGATGCATTACCATGCCAAATTTGGTTACAAAAGGTTTCTGTAAAAAGCTGTGCATTTTGTATGCTTCTTTCACATTCATGATTATTCTGAGAAAGAAACAGAATGATACACCCAATTTCTTACCTCCTCAAGTGTAGTTTCTAGAGTGCAGAGAAGGACTTCATCAGGCTGAGGAAGTGGAGCCTCTTTGGTATGCATGTAGATACTTGTCACAGAGTACAAGACTTCTCCTGTAGCAGAAGTATTATTCAGTGAACAAGTATTTCATTGACATTGAGTCTATACCAAACATACATTTTGACAACTGTTTACTGGAGGCTTTTGAGTTATCTGTGAAGCAGTATAAGCCCCAAGAATTTGACTTTGTTCGTTTCTTTTCTTCTTCTTTTTTTGTAACCAGTATCTATTCATTCACTCATTCATTAACATTTTGTTAATCCCCTGCAGGAAATTTGGGTTCCTTTATCTACAGGTGCAAGAGCAGTGCTAACCAGTCTTGTATGTGGTGTTTTAGTTTTTACCTATAGTGATGCAGTGGCCAGGATTATAAATACATTAACTTTTTTAAGGCAGCCTGGCAAGTTTCCTATAACCTTCTTTAATTTCCTGAAGAATGCAAGTATTATATGACTTTATGTCCTCATCTGGGGAACATCGTATTCACCTTAACAAGTTCTGTTCTGGGATCAAACAAGCCCAGAAAGAAAGAAAAAGGAGAAGAAAAGGAAAAAAACTTCACTTTTTCCCCCCCTTCCTTTTAAGTTTAGATTGAAGTGTAGAAACAAAACAAAACAAGCTAGTAGTTAATTGTTGAAACATTATATTTAGATCTGGAAGACAGAGTAAATCTGATGGAAGAGAGAGAGAGTGTCCTACTCCCTTCATAAAGAGCCTACTGGGTGCATCAGAAGAAGTGAGAAAAGGTTCTGTTATTAATTAGCAGTAAATTTTGAATGTTAGAAAAGAATTATTTTTTGAAATACTGAATTTAGGAAGTCTGAGAGTACTTTGAAAAGAAAAGTAACTCTGCAAGTATGAATACTCTGCCCTTGACCTATGGATCCATAAAGGATGCATGAGAGTGTTACTACTGTTAGATCTAGAAAATGGCAGCTCAACATAGGCAAGGAGATATAAGCCTCAACGGTAATTAGTATTGCTTGGATCCAATAAATGGATGCAATTTTCGATGAAGCACTAATTATTAATTTTAGGTCAAAGTGTAGAAAGAAAAAGAAAAAAAGTAGTTAATTGTTAGCAAGTACTTAATTGTTGAGGCATTATAATTTATATTTAGATCTGGAAGACCTTAAACAGAGTTAATCAGACAGGAGAGAGAGTCCTATTCCCTTCATAAAGAGCCTATTGGGTGCATCGACCCCCCTCCCCCCCATATTTAGCCCACAATGCCAAGCAGAGGGCAACTTTACTTTTTATGAACATGTTTCTGTAATGTACTGATTACATACATTTAGTTGATGTAGTGACTTTCAAAAACAGAAACACTTAAACAAAAAACAGCAAAGCCATTCAACAAAATTAGTGATGTATAGAGTCGTCGTAGAAGTGATAGTATCAGCTGACTGTAACTTTTGTTAGTATTACCACATACACTTGTTTATTCGTTAGCATCAGCATTGTAATCACAATAAATTATGACATTACCTACAACTAAAATATTGATCAGTTGATGGCAGCCACTTGGGGGAATCAATTCCAATTACCTTTTGGGCACACAATCAAGTTAGGTTCGCCTGCTTTCAACGGTGGTGGGAGTTGTCTCTTGTGCTCAGAGTTGTCTGAAAAATTAAAATTAATTACCTCTACAGTCACAATTCATGCTGCCCATAATAATTACTATGACCTTCAAATCATTTTGTAATAACCAAGCATGTTTCTAAACAGCAATAAATGACACAAACTCAGTCATACTCTCTCATAGTTACTATAACTATAAATGGAAAATTAATTCAAAATACATGCTGATAACTTACTTTCAAGACAAACTGTCAGACACAATCAAAACAAACAATAGCCTAGCAAACCTAGTTAGGTCCTAGTTGAGATAACAAACACTTCATCAAAACTTGTGCAGTAGCGTTAAATTATGATTATATATTATTTAAAATATCAGTACATCTTTGACATCTATCACAGTTTCTTCTTTTCTAGTTGTCCGAGGACAAACAACACATTGTTTTAATACTGGGAATATTTCATGTAATTCATTTCCCGGGAGCTCATCCCACTCAGACTGCCACAATTCTAATATATATTTGTTGGCACGTGATTTTAAGTCTGAGAATGGGATGAGCTCAACCGAGGTGTTGCCACCAAGGGCATCTTTAGCTGCAGCGTCTGCAGCTGAATTACCCCTGATGCCCACATGGCCAGGGACCCAAACAAAGACAATCTCCTTCCCATCTTTGGTCAAATCCATATGTAGTTCTAGAATTTGGACCAAGACACGGTGTTCATACTTTAGGTTAAATATAGCTTTTAGTGATGAAAGTGTTTAGTTAGTTTATCCACCGATGTGAACTGTAACTGACTGTTACTCAACTGAACTCAAGGCAGTCAGGCAAGCAAACAGCTGAAGAAGCCAAAGAGAAAAAGAAGGAAATGATGGTGGAAAACAACTTAGAACATGTTGGGGGAGGGGGGGAGTGGAGCAAATGAGCCGAATGGCTGAACATTCTGGCAATTGCCACCCATGCCAAACAAAACTCAAAAGAAAAATATGAAAATACCTGCTTAGTTAGGTATGAAAATAAAAACTAAACGTCTGCAAGAGGTCACTGAGAAATAAACAAATAATTTGACAAGCAAACATGACAGGTACTTTCTGAATTATTCAAATGTAACAACAAATAATGACAACCCAGGGACAGCCAATGTAAAGACGTGCACTATTACTTAATTTAATATACTGGTCAATGGGCCAGTTGTGATTAAAATAAAAGCAGGGAAATCTGATGAGGATTGTAGACAATGACAGTGTATGAAAATATTTGGAAAAAAACAGTGTGCTTATGCGCTATCATTTTATATTCATGTCAAGAGACAATTTAAAAAGTTTACTATTAATATTGCTGCTTGTCAATAACAACAACAACCCAGTGCATGCGCGCACGCAAACACACACACACACACACACACACACGCAGACACACACATGCACAAACCAAGCATTCATTTGGTTAATATGAAAGAATTTAGTATAAACGTATTTTATAATCATCTGTGTGTTTTCAAAGCATAGATAGGTATTCAGTGACTGCACCCAGGAACTAAGTAATTGGTGTTTTATGCCCAGTCAACTGGTGTGATTCTATCAGGGCGATAAATATTTTGTCATCATATATTACTTTTTTAAAGTGTATATATGTTAAAACTGGTATTATATGTACAATTTTAAAACCATACTTAAAAGGGGAATAAGACACAAACATAACCCAAAGTGATAAGTTTAAATTTGTCTCAAAATACCAATTTCTTTCAAAAAATTATAAATCTTCGTTACTTTTTTAAAGTGTATATATGTTAAAACTGGTATTATATGTACAATTTTAAAACCATACTCAAAAGGGGAATAAGACACAAACATAACCAGAAGTGATAAGTTTAAATTTGTCTCAAAATATTGACTTCTTTCAAAAAATTATAAATCTTCTCAGGTGAAATCTCCTGAAGCAACATATGCAATGATTGAGCTGTAAAGTGGCTCTCTCTTATTTCAGTAAGATCTGAACAAGGAAGTAGAATATGTTCAATAGTTAAAAGTTCACCATATCTGACACACCCAGATGAAGAAAGAAAAAACGAACAATTTGCACATACATTAAATTGAGAAATTTGTCAGTGCTGTTACCTAAATTCAGATGTGCACTACATAATAACAATTTCATATAAATGAAAATGCTTTGTACCATGTGGAAAAGCAATCAAGTTTTTTCATAATGTTTAGAAAATGAGTCAAATGTTGCATTTTCTTTATAGACTATACTTTTATTGAAACATCTACCTTTTTCTTTTAGTGTAAATGATTAACTGTAAACAAAAGTAGATTATTTGGAGAACAACAACAACAAAAATTGTTTACAAAATCTCTTTGCTTCAAGGATGAAACCTAAAAGCACACATGCACAAACACACACTGACACACAACACCTTGGATGAAAGAATGAATACACTTATTTGATAGATGTCTTTCATGAACATGTGAAACAATAATGAATGGGTATAATGTGTGTCTCACGTATGAGTCAAAAGACAAAATGTTTGAAACTAAAAATTAATGTTGCAGTACTGATACACAAACATACACACTGGCAAACACACACACATAATGAAAGAATGATTACACTGTATAAGAATATGGCATAAACATTTGAAACTGAATGAGTGGATGTAATATGATTTAGAATATGAACAAGTGCTTCAGAAAAAGAAATAGGAATGAGTGTGAAAGCTGATATTATTGTAGAGGATGGATGCATGTTACGCGAATAAACACCTCACAATGATGTATTTGGCAAGTTTAAAGCACAAGTCCAAGGTTTGGGGTGATTTTTGACAAGATTTCCGTTAAAGTTTGCTGAGAACAATGATGTAGGTGAAATTGTGATCTGAGGGTTATAAATGCACGAAAACGGGCATTTTCTGTCGTACCAAAAGCGTCACCATGACGCTGAAAATCATGTGCACATATGCGCACTATGTCACTCTGGGAAATTGCTGCAAAATGGCTAGTAACCACAGGGTAACCAACTTGGAAAAATTTCCAGTTCGAATCTCCAAGGACGAAGCTCTGATGCCATTGTCAGTAGTTGGGCCTTTGTTTATTTCCTCCTTGTTATTTCATCTTTCTCGAACCTTGTTAGGTGTGTGGCATTTCAGCCTTTTTTGTTCTGTTTACTCTATCTTTCAGAACAGGCTGGACCTCATCAGGGAGCCTGCCTTTTATTGGGTGTTTTATTTTATTTTCCCAATTTATCCTTGTTTGTTTCATCATATGTGAAAATGAAAAAGTTTTGTTCATTCTAGTTCAGTAGACTAGCGATCTTGTGGCCTCCCTGGGTTAGGGTTTGGGGTTGGGCTAGTTACTGGTTCTTGCCATTCACTGTTTTTTCTCTTGGCTTGCCCTTTTGTTTCTCGAGATATATCGTTCATTTACGATGTACGAGTGAGGGGGGGTAGTCTCGATGTTTAACGAGACCACTGATTCTTTCTTTGTGTGGGGTAGTTCGTAGTCTGTTGCCCTGCTGTGCTGTTGTCACTGCCAAGTGGGTTGTATCGTGTACACGGATTACGTGTATTCAGCCTTTGTCCCGTTGCTCGCTGACATTACTTGCTCCTCTTTCTTTTCAGAAAGTGTTGTTGTTTTCTCTCTTTTCCCTTTCTTTTTCACCATGTGTTCTTTCTTTTTTATCTTTGGCATTTTGGCCATTTCATACCCGCTTGTTAGCTTGCCTGATTAGGGCAGCCATTTTGCATTTCTCTTGTTGTCTGCATTTGTTTACATCCCGATGCTTAGTCCTGATTAGCGTTCTGCTTTTTCTGTCTGCAGCCTTTGTTTTTCTAGATGGAAGCTGGGTTAGTGAGGGGTTAGAGTTAGTTATGGTTAGTTTGGCTTTCTATCTGTTTGTCGCTGGCACAGTTATTTTTGCTCTGTGCTCTTCTGACTGTAGTCGTCCACTCCTTTGTTGCAGACAGAGCTATTAGACTGTTGTATTTGATGGGGTGTTTTTTGTGTGTGCTTTTTCCACCTTATGCTTGCAGGTAGGCAATCGTTTGGGGTTTTGAGGTGGTTTCAGCTGTTTTGTTTCTTTCATTTGGTGTCAGCAGTTTGCTTGCCTGATTAGGGCAGCCATTTTTGTTTGCCATCAGCATTTGTGGTTTGGTCTTTGTCTTTGCCACAGGCATTTGTGGTCTGCTTTCTTTCTTTGCCACAGGCATTTGTGTACAGTCTCTTTCTTTCACAGCCTTTTCTGCCATAGGAATTCGTGTCAGACTTTTTGTCTTTGCCTTGTTAGCGCTTGTTTCAGGGTATTAGTGTATCTCTCAATTTTTGGTGTCATGCTGTGCACTTGCTGCTTGTCAGCTTGATCCTTGGAGATTTGAACTGGAATTTTTTTTCAAATTGCCTACCCTGTGGACAGCTCTACAAATTCTGCTTTGATGCAAATCCCATTTGGTATTCTGCCATAAAGTTTATGAAATCGTAATCAGCGAAGTGCTCGCTACACAAATGGGCATGACTGCATCAAAGTCAGCTTGTTTGAACTGTACAAATCTGACCCATTTTCGCCTCACAGCAGGTTGATTCCATTGGGGACTCGTGCATAGTTATGCTTTGGGTTGCTTTTGAGTTGTTACAGTTTGCTGCAACACAGTAGGCCGGCATGGTTAGAGCTTTTTGTCGACCACAGCATACACATTCAATGAACAATCTAAGATGGCAACCGCACTGACTCCCCAGACTGACTTCACTTTCGAGATAGTCACGTGACTGATGAAGAACCCAAGACAGCAGTCTCGGCCAGCCTACAGAAAATAAAATAGCTTAAAAACCAACATCATTTTTTTTCCATTTTTTATTTCACTAAATCTCAAACTAGTGACTCATTTGTCAATCATTTCAATGGTCATTTTGCATACTTAAAAACCTTGGACTTTTCCTTTACAAATTGAAAAATGAAAAAACACCAAAATCGGCCTGAAGTCTGAGCCATGATCAGCCTTGTGTCGGCCAGACTTCATTTTCAATGGACTGAATGGGAAATGCTGCTAAGTCAATTACGCTGTGAGCATTCAGACAAAACGGTCTCCTAATGCCTTAATCTTTGTTACATATGCCCTATGTACAACACTGACTAGCTGACCATCCTGACATTCAGTCGATAGTACAAACAATGCATCTCTGTCCGACACATGAAGCCATAGTCAAGGTTGCAGCTCTGTGGCAAACAGCCTATTTATCAATACCAGATCAGAGAAAAATATAAAAATGGAATGGGTAGAAAGAATTAAAAAAATTAAAACACTAGATAAATGCATAATGCCAAACACCAGTGCCATATGGGAGCAGACTGCACATACCACCTACCAACTATCATCTCCTAGCTGCTCAACAAAAGCTATACAAGAAACCCAACTCGTGCATAGGAAAAAGGCTGGAGAATGGACCATTAGCAGAAAAACGACAAGACAGAAAGAGCAAGAAGACCAAGCTGAAAACCAAGAGAGGAGGTAAGACAGGGGAATCAAATGACAGCCCTGAGATTCCAGACAGAGGAGAGATATCAGACATTCCTGGCCTCCCTTCAGGGGCAGGCAAGATTAATACCAGAAGCATTGTTAAATAAACATATACATTACTTATAGAACTACCCTCCACTTCAGGTATACTTGGCAACATGTGTGTACGTGCATAAGACAACAAATTTTCATTCAAGACCAGACATAGTCTTTTGATCTTGAAACTGGCTCAAAATATAAACAGACTGTATGTTAACCTCAGCGTGAATTGTTACAATCCAAAACAGAACGAGGCCCAGAGCACCAGTGCAGAATCAACAAACAAAAGAGTTAATAATTACCACAGCAACATTGCCAAATCCTACCAGTGTATATGACATGATGCCATCAACTTTTTAACTTTCCGATGTATACACATGTGAATTTAGCTTGGCTGGATTTGTGGGACATAGCCAGAGCACACTAACCTTGCTTCTTCAGGAACCTGAGAACAATGCCGAGATGATGAAGACTAAGGAAGTCATCTCCACTGTCTTTTACACTCATGAGGAACTGGTTCCACGTCTCAGTCAGGCTCTCCGCAAGGGTGTCCAAGGGCAATTGGTTTCTGTAAATCCGTTTACACAATGCTGCAATTTATGATAGCATGCCACCTCCTTCCCCATCCCCACCTGATTTATTCCTTTATTTTCACTGTAATCTACTCTGAAACAAGAACTGCAAATGCTTCGAAGATTCTCATTTAAGGTTTTATTCCATTAGCCCCTTTTTTTGACATTAAATGTGACAGTCTGCTATTTTTGTACTTTTCTTTTTCTCTCCAGTTTTATTCATGGCTGCTTGTAACACTATGGTGGTTTCCCTCCTTGTTAGCTAAATTATATCCAAGCAGATGATACTGGCAGCCATTTTGTATTGTACACTATGTAGTAGTGTTGTGATTCTTACACCTTTTCAAACTTTCAAAAATTAGATAATTAGTACAATTTTACATATTTATAGTAGTATTTGTGATGTAGACTTTCAATCAATCTACAGCAGCAGGTTCAGGGCATAGATTGAATGAATTTGCAAACTTAATAGGTTACAGACCTTTGAGCCTGGTGCTGAATTTGACTTTTGTGTTTGTGATCCAGATTTATTTGTTGATTGCTTAGGAGATAATCAGAAGATTGTGTATGTGGCATATTTTTGGTGTATTTCAGGGCCCTAGTTTTAAATCAGCAATAGTGTTTTGGGGTATAGGTCATGTTATAGTTTATTAATTTCATGATTAATTATTGCAAATTCAGTTCCACAGCTTAACTCACACTCTTAATTTTACTCAAGCCTCATTTGATCAACTATAGCCAGAAATGAAAAAAATTGATACGTAGAAAGACAGTAGTCTATAGTTTTGACTACCACATCAAAATGCACTGAGTACTTTTCAACTTTGGGCCCAGTTAAAACTTTCAACTAACACAATGTCCCAGTAGTGCTTAGGACAGCTGATCCAGGTGAGGACCATTATTATGTTGGTTGCCCAGGTCAGACACAAGTTTCGCTACCCAAGTAGCTCATTGGTGACCACTGACACATATGTAGATTTGTTAGACTTGTTCAACACCAAATTGTTTCCAGAGAGGTACTGGTGGGGGCTGAAATCCCAGGCAGAAGGAGGAAGGGTAGAATACTTGCATGGAGATAAACAGCACAGCAGATGATAATCAGCTGACCAATTCTCATCTGCAGTGCGACTAGGTAACCACATGAATTATAAGTCACAGTGGCTGCCATTTTCCCTCATTTGTATTCAATGTGGGTGCACATTTTGTTTTAGGTTTCATAGCCTTCCACCTCTGAGCAAATGCTGCTATGCACTGACATTATGACTGGGCATACAGGGTCATTCCAGATCCCATCTTTGGGATCGTTTCCTCTGTTGATTGCCAAGGAAATATCACTGATCAGTTTGCTAAGGTACGCCATGGTTTCTGTCTGATAAGGCAATCAGTTCAGGTTCAAAATAACCATTATCATTATTAAGTAAACCATGCATGCCAAATTTCAGTCACACGTAAGATGATACTGACTATGTTCAGAAATTTAATGACCAAAAACTGATTTAAAAAAAATTATGACAATGATGATATTGATAGGGGATGGATAAAGAGGTGAAAATGCAAGACATACACAACAATCCTCATTCACTCAATATTATAGATATATACATGAATGCAACTTCAAAATGATTCTGTTTAATTATTAATTTGTTAAAAAGAGTATTGTTTAATGCATATTCCATACAGTGAACAAAATCAAGAACAGGGGATGATTATCATCAATAAACCGGTGCTGGAGTGGTTTGGTGGGTGAGATGCATGGGGGAAGGGGGTAGTGGGGTGGAGGAGAGATCCCCTTTGATATCCGCTATGAGGAGAGAAGAAAGAAACGGGGAGTGGGGATCAGGTGCTGTGCAAAATATATCTATCCATAATATGATTTAAATAATTATTTTCTAGTTATTATAAAATTATTTTGTGCCTTTGGTCAACAACAAAAAAAAGAACTCTCACATGTATACCCCCCCCCCCCCCCTTTACCCCTATCCCCCTACATAGGCTTCCCCTATTTACCCCCACATATTCTACGCCTGCATGCACCCCTGAGCACCCCACCCTCCCACATGTACACCCACACACGTAACAACAAAATGACCTGGGAGGCTTTTACTAACAAATTAAGAGATTGGTATGTTGTGTACAAGTACCTAAATTAATACACTAAATTATTATATCTGCATAAAAAGCAGTGGTCAAGTGTATTAAAACTGTTACTTAAAAGGAAAATGCAAACACACACATGCATACCAAAAGGTACAACCAAAGGACACAGATGTATATGTGTGTAGGGGTAGAGGTGTATGGGGGAGGGGTGTACATACAGTTGTATGTATGGTTGCTTCATGCATTAGAACACAAGGGGTAAAGGGGGGGGGAGGGGGGAGAAACCAAAACAAAACAAAAACAGTGGTGCGACATAATGGTGAGAGAATATGATCCCAATACTAATAAAAGAAAACCACTAAGCACTAAGTAAGTGGTAGACTTTGTCACTGTAATGTACAAGAGTCTAAGAGCTAGTAAAAGTAACTATGTAAAGCGCCTATGCTTAGTGGTTCCTTTAGTGTCTAGACCGTAGTGTCCTTATTTGGTAAAGGCTTTTAGACAAAGGTACATGTTTCCCCACCGTGAGGGCACTTGGCATTCTACCCCCAAGCAGACCGCTTCCTTCCTTCTCTGTACTTCTTACCATAGCATTATTTAGTAGAATACAGTAGTGAAAACATGATGTGCGCAGTTCTTCTATTGATTATGTTGTAAGTCTAACTAGCAATAGCAAAGAACATAACAGTCATCAGGGGAGAATCCTCTTGGCTAACACAACGGAGACATACATTCAGAAGAACTGAAAGAAAGTGCCGTCATTAGACAGCAACAGTTTTCAAAAGTTGTTTTTTGTTTTGTTTTGTTTTTAATGCTGCATTGAGAGTACTTTGCAAAGAGTAAAGGAAAGAACTCTCTAAGTACAAAAACTCTGTCCTTGACATATGACTCCAAAATGGTTGCTTGAAAATTAAAATCTCAGAAAAATGGCCTCAAAGATGTTCAGGCTTCGAGGCAATTAAACACAGATTGATAGAAAGGAAAAATGCATTCATTTCCAGCCTAAATTCCTTTTTCTTTTCTTTTTTCTTTACCAATTTGTTTAGGTTATGAAATGATAAATGCAACACAATTCATGATTATTGGTGCACATATTTAATGATAAAACATATATAAAATTATTAACAGAGCAGATCAAGACCAGAGAGTAGATCACACAAACATCTCACCTACACTCATACATGTACAGAGATGACAGTACAAATGCGTACACTTCGGTCAGCTGATTTTTATGTTGGAGGAAAGACAGAAACAATACATCATCGCATGCACATATAGCTGTCCCTACCCAGACCACAGTTTCTCCAGCATCTCAAGAGCACTAGCAATGGTACCCTCTCTTGTCTGCAGCCTCAGTGCTGTTCCGCTTGTAAAACCAACGTCCTCTTCGTTAATACTTTCCTCCTCATCATCTCCTTCATCCTCAAAGTGTTCAAAACACCAGCTTACACCTGTTAAAATAATACAGTATACGTTTGTAAGATTCTTTTATGTAAAACATCTTATATATAATTAGCAAAATACCCACTTCAACCAGCTCTTTCACAATAATGGAAGCACCGATTATATTTGTGTTGATACAGAGAAGAATAAGAAAAGTTCCACATTTTTTATGGTGTTGCAGCAGCTCAAAGAAAGACAGAGAGAGGGGGGAAGGGGGGAGTAGAGAGAGAGAGAGGTGGAGACAGAGAGAGAGAGAGACACACACACACATAGACAGATGAAGTGAGAGAGAGGGAGACAAAAAAAATAGATGCCACTGAGAATTTTGGTGAGAGTGCAGAGTATTAACAATTACACCACAGAGCCACCTGACAAATATGCAGGGATTCAGTTTATTCAGTTGCTTCTATAATCTTGAGCCTTATTGTGTGAAGTAGCTAGATGTGTTACCCACTCCATAGCCTTAATTTACCCCCATGTTCAAAGGTATCTTCACTCCTGGTTCCATCTCAAACTGTTGAGAGGGTCAAGCGACAACTGAACACATAAAAAATACACACAGGCCCACAGCAACATACACAGATAGACCCAGAGACTCTTCTTTATATGGTTTGGGGAACACTTCTTTTGCTAATTAATTGAATAATGCCCCCCCCCCCCCCCCCCTGCTCCTCAGTGCCTTTTGTAAGTGCCTTGAGTGCCAAGATGGGGTGCCAGAAATATCAACTATGATTACATCAGCTGCAGAACATTTGTAGCTAAAACAGTGTGTGCGTGAGCATGCGTGCGTGCATGTGTGAGAGAGAGAGAGAGAGTGCATGCATGTGCATCCCAGTGCCATGATTTGGTGCTCGAACAGCTGAACCTACTGACAGAATATATATATGCTAAAGATTATGGAAGTGAAAGAGTGTGTGAAGTAAAGGGAGGGTGAAATAAACCTATGTTCATGTACATTTGTAAGTGCAGACTCCATGGTAGAGATGGCCAAAGCAGGTATAATGCTAGTGTATATATATATATATATATATATATAGATCATTTCCAAATAAATGTAAAACACCTGCAACAAATTTCAAATCCTTTAGAATAGATTTTGTTTCCTCTGTGACTTGAAAAAAATAACAGATAGAAGACAAAATTAATTCAAAGAAAGCATTTTAGCACATAAAGGTTTTACACATAATGCCAACTTGGGCCTAAAACACTACAAAATTTGCCCAACATTTCCTTTGTTTACATGCCAAGGGTCTACCACATTACTGGCTAAAACTGAAAGAGAAATTCATATCCCCCTCTCATGTCACTTGATACTATCATCCATCCAGACTGCAATTATGAAGAAACATGAATCAGATCACATCAAATCTTCTGTTTAGACTTAGAGTCAAATCCATATAATATTTATTTTTAAAAAATTAAGAAAAGTACACTGATCACACTGCTTGCTCTACAAAACAATCGGTTTACCTGCATCCAGATTTGATGGGTCGATGCCATTCTTCAGTGCCTTAATTGCCAACTGTTTTGAAAAGCTGTTTTCATGCATGTGTTGAAAGAAGAGGGCAGTCAGTCTGATTTTCTCTTTTCCCTCTTTTTCCTCTTCATCCTCTCCAACACCGTCTGGTGTAACATCTTGCTGAGCAGCTAAACAATGGTAATTGTTACAATGAAATAACCTTACAAAGAAGAACAAAAACAACCATGCACTGTCTGGTTAATGTGACCATTGCTGCCCCAGCAGGTCACCTTGTACAAAACCAAACAAGCTCTATTCAGATTTGAATATTTGTCTTGGATGGCAGCATGTCTAATGTGTTAGCAATTTTGTAGTCTAGGATTTCCTAGAGCAGAACAACAAAATACAAGTTGCATGCACACACTGCACAGCACCAAAATGGTATCCACCTTACAGCAACATGCATGATATCACTACTGTTTTAAAGACGTTTTACCTGACATAAGTGTAGAATTAGAAGTAAGCTGGTTAAAAAAACAAAACAACTAAAGTTGATACTGTTACAAGTCACAAATTTAACCATAAGTTTCATGGTGATGTTGCTGTAGGGTGGAAAGGCAATGCCAATGAGAGCACATTGATAAACATGCAGTGGTTTGTTGAATCAATGACGACTACTGATCTTCCTGATGATCTTTGGCCTTTATACTTTTTTAAACTGTTCATCAATAACTGTAGGCATAGCCAGCAATTTCTCAGTAGATCAAACAAATCCTTATGCACAGACTGAGAAAGATCAATCATTGCAACTTGAAGATGAAAATATGGTACTGCTAAACACTTGCAACCACACAGTGTTTCTTGCAATTGTAAAATTACTACTGGACATAGGATAAAACTCCCACTTGCAAAATACAGTTTTTACATTTACAATTCCTCTATGGACTGTAAATGTAAGCCACAATCCCACCATGACACAGCCAGTGATAAGCAGTAGATTTGTCTGTAATTACCTGTGCATAACTCCAAACCTGAGAATTTCATCTGACTGAAGGCTTGGCATATGGTATAGTCCTATTTCACACTTAGCCTCTGCTCCCTTACTGCCCTACAGTCTAGAACCGGCCACTCCCACACCAACACATAAACAACCTGATAGCAGCTTCCAGACTGACATTAGTGTGGTCAGTAGTGACCATGCCCCAGAGCCACCCCCTCCCCCCCTTCCCCTCTCTTCACTGCTTCTCACACACTGGCCTGCCCACTTGCTCTTTGTTCCTGCTACCCATCACATGTTCCTCTGTCCTCTGTGCTAGTTGTTATATGTCTATGTCTCTAGTAATAAAGACTGCCTTGTGACTCAGCCATGTGTTAGTGTATTGGATAAAAGAGAACCCCAACATTATTGTGATCAACACAAATAACATTACAAGTTGTTCCTTTACTATTGTCATACTCCCTATTTGTTTATTGGTTTGTAAAATGCGCTTGTTAAAAAAAATACAAAAATACAGTAATATCATTTTTATTTAAAACAAAACTTTAAAATCAGTTGGTAATAATCTTTGTCTTGTCAGATGCAACTGTATTACCTAGATCCTGGTGTGTGTTTTAATGCATGTATTTCTTAGAGCTAAAATTTGTTGCTGATGTCATCTGACACCTTTTTGTTTAAGTTTTGTAAGGTTACTAAGAGTCATTTACTAGACTTTTTATTTTGCTTGTTTGGTTTTCTACTTTTAATTTTATTGAATCATTCATTGTATTTCATGCATAAATTATGCTTGTGGATAGGATTTTTTGTTGATGATGTTTCTCATGTTGGTTGTTATTGTCTTATTATTTCAGACTAATAGTTGCTGACATGACCAGGAGTAGGACAAAATTGCCCCTGCTATGACCTTGATCATCAACTCCTCATTCAGTAGCAGCACTGTGCCTGAAGATTGGAGAACCACACTCATCACACCTGTCTTTAAGAACGCTGCCGTTCAAAAAAGTTCCAACCAATTTCCTTCACAAGTGTTGTCTGCAACTAGTGCAAGATCCTCACACAATGTTATCAGTAGCAGTACGCAGAAGACAACATCATCATAGCTCCTGAACAACATAGCCTCAAATGTTGTCACTCATGTGAAACCGAACTCCTTGGCCTAATCACTAAAATCAGTGAACTCATGCATGACTTTCAGGCAGGGAAACTGGTAGACCTTGTGGGCTGGACTTCTCCAAGGCCTGCTTCACAAGATGTCCCATTATGGGATCACCGGTAGAACAAACACATGAATCAAGAGCTTCCTGAGAGATCAACAACAAGCTGTCATGGTTGATGGTACCAGGTCAAACTTTGTCTCATGGGACTTGAAGGTGCCTTAAGGCAGTGTTCTTGGCCCAGAATTGTTTGTCCTATATCAGTGACCTGCCATAACAGCCTACTTCCAGACTGAGATTGTTTGAAGATGACATCATCTGTCAGCAGCACCCCATCTCCACAGCAGATCAAGCAATACTCCAAAATGATCTAAACAATTTCTGTATGGGTAATGAGAAGGCAGATGGAACATGTGCTTCCACCCAGACAGATGTGACGTCCTAAGTGTCACTAAAAGCAAGAGGAAATACTACCATGTTCTGCATGGCCAGATGCTCAAGTCAGTCAACAGTACTCACTACTTGGGTGTTACACTGACTTCAGACACCACCTGGGAGACACATCAACATCACCAACAAGGTAAGCAGGACCCTGGGTTCTGGGAAGAACCCTGAAGATCGGCTCCTCTTTAGTAAAAGGCAGTTGTCACACCAGTCCTGGAATATGCAAGCTCTATCTGGGACCCTAACAACATCAAGCTGATCAACCGCCTAGAGTCTGTACAGCAAAAGGCAGCATGGTGGACACTGCAGAGATGCTGCAGGACATCCAGTGTCAACAACATGCTGGCAACACTGCACAGATTACACTGGACAGTGCTGTCTTTGCAGTCCACCCCACTATCATAGATAAGAGGCGAGTGCAGCTGGTGGTCGCCATCTTCCAAATAGCGTTTCATCAGTGTGCATCGATGCAGAGTGTTGTGTTTCAGCCAAGTTCGTCATGTTGCCAGTAAGTTGGATTGCCATTTGTTCAATAGTTGTGTTGATTATGCTTTGATGTATGATACTATGTATGCGTTGATTAGTATGATAATCATTGCCACTTGTTGCTGTTTGTTTTATTCAGTCATGTTGCTACTAATACTGTGAATAATGTCATGGTGAAAGGCCAACGTGAGTGATGTATTTTGACTTAGGATGTGGTCAGTAGCAGGATAATTACAGTAACACGATGATGTGTCAACCTCAGTCCAATACCACAGGATGTGTGGTACTAGGCTAGGCCTAGTATGTAAATTTACTTGCAATTTAAGTGATCTAGTTGATAGATTTCTAATTGCAAGGAACATGCAAGACAGTCATGGGTAAAGTGTAACATATTGGTAAATTGCAATACTCTACTGAGAGGTGGTTAGACTATCTGCTGCCATATGTGGAAGCTGCCTGCTACAGTGATAGCTAGATTACTGTAAATTTGAATTATTGGTCACTCCAAGTGCCATCTTACAAGAACACAGTGCCTTGTTGTTGATAATTGTGGATGTGGGCATCACTGCTCATTCATAAAATATTCTCTTCAAGGTGAAGTGTCAGTATACCTATAGATAGCAAGCAAGCTGGCCAAACAATTAGAATCATTGTGTTTTTTTTGGCATTCACACCTGGCTAACTGACTCAGTGGCAGTGTTGCATTCATGACCTGTCCTTATTCTTTTTTGGTTTGGTTTGACTGGTTATAATCTAGTCATTGTATATATATAGTATGCAGTATTGTATTTGTAGTATTGGTTCATAACTGTTCATGATAGTTTTACTTATTGACTTATTCACATTATAGTTATTATTATGACTTTTATTCTTGTTTATAAATGTTCATGACAATTTCACTTACTGACTTAGTCATATCATAGTTATTATTATGATTTTTTTACTTGCTTATAATGTTCATCAAAGTTTCACTTACTGACTTAGTCATATTATAGTTATTATGATGACTTTTTTTTTTACTTGTTTATAAATGTGCATGACAGTTTCACAATTTAGTTGTAGTTATTATTCATGACAGTTTTACTTATTGACTTAGTCAGATTATAGTTATTATGATTTTAAGTCTACCCCTCAGGAGTGATTATGCCTGTAGTATTGCCTCGATGCCCTGTATACAATGATGATTCACCCCCATTGTCACATATTGGTGTTTAGTTACTGTGGTAATAATTGACCCAGTCCCTGTCTGTCTGTAATCTGCTTGTTTTAGATGACTTGTTTGTTTTGTATACATGTATATGTGTACATGTAGGATGTTGGTAGTTTGTTTTGTATGTATCTGGGTGTACACATATGATGTTGGTAGTCTTCTAAGTTCTCTCTCCCTGTGGCATGATGTGAATGTATTTCACTGAGAGTATTATGTAGTTGTTTCATATGCTCTGATGAAATGTTCCCTGCAACCTTCCCATCAGCCCTTGTATGTCTGGGTGTGTAAATGAAAGTATCACTAGCGTGTGCCAGAGTTGAGAGATAGTTGTGCACTGACAGAATTGTGTAGTGACATGATGGTAGGTCCATCATACTGTGTTTATAACAATTGTTTTGTGATGTTTCCCCCCTTACACATGGTCAGTACTACAGTTACTTAGTTTTACAATGGTTTCAGATTACTAAGGTCTAGAACTGTATGTCATGTTGTTTACTAATTGTTGTGTTAATATTTATGCCACTTTTCTTAGAGTTGTGTGCATTTCACTGAGAGAGTATTATGTAGTTGTTTCATATACTCTGATGAGATGTTCCCTGCAACCTACCCCTCAGTCCCGTAGTATGCTTGAATGTGAATAATTGCAAAACATTACTAATGGATGTTGTTCTGTGATGTGTCTATTCTGTGTCAAACAGTGTCACTAGTTGTTGTTCCTTCAAATTTGGCTTGCAATGTTTCTTCAATTTATGCTTGTTGGGGTTAGTGCATTTTATTATTGTATGCATTTCATTGAGAGTACTATGTGGTTGCTTCATAGGCTCTGAGTAGGCATTAACAATGTCACAGTGAAGATTTAACATAATTTAATATTTAACACAATGTTTTGGGCTTATAATGATATACCCTCAAATCAAACTAAGTTTGGTTTGCAAAATGATCATCAGTTTGGAAGATACATATTTTGATTACATTAGCCTTCCCTGTGACCAGCAATTTTCTGGATAACATTCTGGCTTATGATGCATCACCATACCAGATTCAGTGGTTCCAAAGATATCTGCTGGAAAATTAAGTAAAATTTTGAACCTTCACTGTGACCTTGACTACAGTAATCCAACACTATCACAAGCCATTTTCACAATACTTCAGAACACAGAGTGTGATGGCCACTAGTTTTAAAGATGATAAGAGTTACAACCCATTAACATTACATCACACACAAAAACCCAAAGTGATCACAAAAGGTTAGGCAGTTTTTATGATTTTTTTTTTTTTTTTTACATAATGAGTTAAACTCCCCAAGTCCCTGCAAGTCTGACCATGAAACTAGAGCAAACATTTTAACAACAAAAGCCAATGGTGAAAGAAAATTACATGATAAACAAGATCAATCACATAGTGGCTCTGGTCCCTATTATCTTTCTGAACAACTACAGCTTTATAGCCCTAAACAATTTTATCAGACACACACATGCTCAAATTTCAACATTTCAAATGCGAAACTCATGGTATTCACTCTTTCTCCCAATACAGTCCTCACAGCTGGAACAATCTCACCCAGGACATCACACACTTTACTACTGTCACTTCCTTCAAAAACAATCTCAAGACATTTTTTTCCCTCTCTCTCCTAAATACTTCAACTAAGCAACACTGTCCTTCATCCCTATTAGTTTGTATAGTTAGTTTGTGCATGTATGTGTGTTTTGTAAACATATTTATTCATGCTTCAAGTACAACATTTTTAGCTCCTATTAATGTTGAAAATTAAATACTAGTTTTATATTAAGTGCAACCTTACTTTGATGTACATGCATTCTCTTACATTAAGACGAATCTTTACTTTGATGTACATGCATTCTCTAATTATGTTTGTACTGTTTAGTGCTTTGAGCCACAGTGTATGTACTTATCAATTTCCCATACTGTTATTATACAGACTTTGTAGTTCAGAGTGAAGTACAGGAACCCTTCAAATATAATGTGGGTCTTCAAGACCTATACCTTCTATATTGGGCGGTTCAGGCGGGGTTGTTAACTCCCTTGATTTTTGCCCGGTATCGCTTAAGTCCCTTGGCTGCTTTTACTTCCGGTACGTACTTTCTTCACAATGGAAGGCAGTGACAATGAATTTGCGAATTTGACACTGCCAACTTTAACCTTCGCCGTACGTCGCCTAAAAACTCACATGCAGTACGTTGTGGGTGTGCAGACACCCTTACTTTTAATCAAGGCAACATCCGTGGCCGTACGTCGTGGGTGTGCATTCACCCATGCTCTGTTGTGAAGGCAACATCTGTGACCGTACGTTGTTGGTGTACATTCACCCATACTCTGTTGTGAAGGCAACATCTGGGGCCGTACGTTGTTAGTGTGCATTCACCCATACTTTCATGAAAGCAACAGTGTATTCCTTGCTGTGTGCAGTCAAACCTGGCACCATGAGCATGTGTAACAGTCAGTGTGTGTGTGTGTGATGTTTGTGTAAACATTTTCATGTAGGCCTACAGCAGACAGAAAGAAAAAAGAAAAGGAGAAGAAATGGATACGGAAGACAGATGTCATATGGAATTCAGCCCCTGTCTTTCTCTTGCAGTTGCTCTCTCTGCTGGTTACACATTCGCGCACACAGACTTGCACGCACACACTTACTGTCAAATGGGATGGGGCAGTGACAACGCACACGAGCATACAAACACCTGCAGTTGGTAACCCACTGGAAGGCCAAGAAGACACCCCCCCCCCCCCCCCACACACACACACACACACACACTCACAACAAGATAGAAAGTTGCCTGCCTTTGACCCGGCCACTCTCCCGCTCGCTTGATCTACACCGCTCGCTTGATCTACACCGCTACAGGCCCACTGGTCATTCATTTCTCTTTGTTTGTTTGGAGGGGGGGGGGGTCCAGTTACATCTTCTTATCACGTCTTCCATCTCTAATTCCCTGCAACAGCGTGAACAAGATCAGCTTGTGCTCAGCTGATTAGTGCGCGTGGAACTGTGTGGAAGCAGGCAGCAGGTTGTACTGCTCTAGCGATGGTTGGTGCCAGTGTTTATTTTGTTTATAGCCCATGTCCGGCGCAGGTTCTGCAGTCAGTACCACCTCGTTGCGAAACCGATGTAAAGCAGGAATTTATAATGAATGAATGAATGAAGGGTTCTGCAGGGATGGAGGAACTGAAAAGCTGTTAGGGTAGGCTTCAGAACTATTGTGCACACCATGGGCCTCCAAGTTTGTTCGAGTGATTCTAGTTCCTCAGCAACTGTGATTTGTAACATGCTTTTTTTCATAGCCTAGATTTGAAGCTGCTCAGACATGGCTGTGGTTAGTGTATATATCAAAGTCTCTGTAAGTGTACAGTTTGGTTGCCAGTCCCATTTCTTCCTAACACATCAATTTCCTTGGCTAGTTACTTACTTTTACTTTATACTAATGTCATATATCTTATTTTCCAAAACTGATACTTTAGAATATATCTCTTATCACCAAAAAAAAAAAATTGTTTTTTTAAATCGACCCGAATAATACCGAATAAGCTCAAGTTAGTTGCAAACAGCAGATGACTTAAAATGTCTGTCAAAACTGATCCCCCCCCCCCCCCCCCCCCAAAAGCAGGAACAGGGTGTGGTGCCTGTGAATGACCGTAGTGAAATGACCTGGCACACAGGGAAAAGATTCTATTCTGGCCCTTCAGAAGGCGTGGGTGCCTCCACACCCATGACATACGGCGCACAAGGGACAGATTTTGCTCCTTTGCAAAGCATGGGTGCCTCCACACCCACGACGTATGGCGCACAAGAGCTCTACAATGAGAGTATGGGTGTGCTCACACCCACCACATACTGAGGGTTTTATACAGCTTTGTTGTTTGTTCACTATTATGTTTATTCATCCATACACACCAATTTCGGTGAGCACGGGTACCAATCCTTCATTGACAAAGTCATAGAATTTCATAGCATTACCTCATAAACTGCTCGAGTTATGAGGCAATAACCACATCTGTGGGTAATTTCTCACCCACAACGAACGGCGAAGGTTAAAGATATTTTTGGAGGCCCGTAGTCAGAATGTGTCTGGCAACAAGCAATATCTTGTTGCTTGTGTTATAGGATGCTGCAAAACGCATTTTTCCCACAAATTCACGATATTCTGGTCAGCCAAAAAATGACACAAAGACACTTTTTTTCCCACCCTCCATCCCCTTTCCCCGGTAATTTTTGCAACTGCAACGGAGGTGGCATTTGTACTGCTTCACAATTCTAGGTTCAACTTCCATTGTTATACACAGCATGAGGTAACGCCTACTCAGAAATTGGCCCAGAAGTGACGCTGCTACCTCTCACTTCTTGCACGGAAGATTACAAAGGGCATTCACTTGTGCAAACCAGCTTCACTGAACCACCCAATAGGCCACACACTAAATAAGTATGGATCTTCACAGACCCAATGTTTGGTCACTCAAAGCAAGTTACTGCAAAGGCTAACACAGTCACCTTTGTAGTTTGTATCAGGGAGATTAATAAGGTGACTGACTGGCTAATTTACAAGTGCAATAGGCCTTATCCTGATTTAAAGTATGCCTATAACACTTTTACACATGTACCAAATCAATTAACTATACATACCTTGTTCAACTGCATTCCTCACATCTTGAATGGTGCACTGGGGTTGCAGCAAGGAGAGAAGTGGAAAGACCTGAGGAGAGATGTCCTCATTCTCCAGCAAGATGAGCTGTTCTTGCAGAAAGACCAGCTGGTCCATGGTGTACATGTTTAACTCTTCATATTCTTTGCGCTTCATGGCCACATAGTTTAGCCAGCTGTCACGGCTGCTGTCCAGATAATGGGCAACCTATAAAAAAAATTGCTCTTCAAATTTTACAATGCTATCATGAAAACAGTCAACAAGCTGAACACAGTTCCCTCCTCCCCTCCCCCACTTCCCCCAAGTGCAAGTGGGATCAGTAATATCCTAGTGAGTGGGGGGAAGGGAACCTATTCTAGCACCATCATCAAAAGGATTTTTGCAAAAATTACCTTTGAATGTTGAAGGTTACATGATATCGGTTATAGGTATTTTGACATAAAGCCATTTCTTTCATGGTCACACACATATGATCAACCAATACTGACAGGACATGGATGTATGTTTATCATAATTGTATTTGACTGGTACAGTCAGACTTCTTTTTTTCTTCTGCATCTGTAACACCAGGACATGTGCTGAAATTATTTTCGGTATATTAGTTCCATTTATTCATAACCACAACTGCAGCAGTGCCACTGCACCAATTGAAATGCACTTTTTAAAATCACCTTTTTAATTTCAGTAAAAGTAGGTCACCCTCTACTAGCACATCTTCTGAAACTAAGTCATATATAGATTTGACTTGAAACAGGGTTTATGTGACAAAACACATTTGTCACATGAGTGTAACCTGCATTTCTTTTGGGCATGAATATTAACTGTGGAAAAGTACATGAAGGCAAACTCACTAGTGGAGTGTCAACTGCTGGACTGGGGCCAGGGCATGTAAATACAGCATCACATGAATCTTGTCAGTGGTTCACTGAATTGACTCAAACTGACAGAGCTGAGGTGGCTCACTGAAGAGACCTACCTTGGCATTTGCCAAAAAGATGACAGACCAGAACGTTTGGACTGATCGAGATGACACTGAGGGTTTGTTGCTGGTAGCAGAAATCCCTACTCTTCACCAAGACAAGAGAGGTAAAGATTTGTTACTTTGTGTTGTGTCAGAACTTGCTTCAGAAAAATGAATGCCATGTAAATTTGCTGAATGTATGTTTTTGAATAATTGCTGTGGAAAAGGTTGTTTTGTAAATTATGTTGATGTGCTGGAACAGATGTAGGCCTTTTGGCTGTTACTATTTATGAACTATAACAGACAATGAACTATGACAGCATTGAACTGATTAATTGAAGGCCAATAATGATAGTGAAGTTGTAGTTACTTGGTTGCAACCATTGTCCATGATGACAGGAAGTTATCAAATAGTTATTGAATAAGGAATGAGTGAGGAGAGAATGATGTAGGCGATAAATCACAGTGACCAGGATAATCAGCCAAGCTCAGCATTTGATCTAAAAGGAGAATCATGAGGAAATTAACAAAGTATTATGATTTACAGCAATGTGTGACAGGGTGCATGGCTGAGGACTGGTGCCAAAAGGATGTCAGGAATGTGGGCTACGTTGGGTATGGACAAGCAACGGATGTCATTGTGACACTAGATGGGCATCTGCCAGACAGTCATGAGGACAGGAGAACCTAGGACTTCCCCTCTAATTTAATTGTTCTCAGGTGGTGAAGGTGGTTGGGCACAGACCGCTTTGCAAGAACAACATCAGTGCTTAGGGACAGCATTGTCTTGAGTGTCGTAAACGCCGTGTGTGATTCAGGACCTGTGCTGGAAGAGTTCTGGTCTGATGAGTGAGCTGTGTAGACTCTAGCGTGAGAGTGTGTATGTGTAGTGCTTGGATTTGGAAGCATGAGTACATGTGTTAGTGTTAGCCTAAATTTAAAGAAAGAACCCATAAATAAGTCATAAAATAACTTGTATTTTCTTAAAGGACAAGTCCAAGGTTAGGGGTGATTTTTGACACGATTTCCATTAAAGCTCGCTGAGAACAATGATGTAGGTGAAACTGTGATCTGAGGGTTATAAATGCACAAAAAAAGGCATTTTCTGTCATACCGAAAGCATCGCCATGATGCCCAAATCACATGACCATATGCCTACTACATCACTCTGGGGAATCGCTGCAAAATGGCCAACTCGAGCTCCGAAGACGAAACTGATACTTTGCCCGAGAGACCCACAAGGATACAGCCGTATCAGTTTGAGCCTGTCAGGCAGGATTTTGAAAGAGTACCGGAACATCATGTCAGCTTCGAAGCAAACCCCATGCGGTATTCCATGGGGTTTGCGAAATCGCACTCACTGAGGTGCTCGCTGCACAAATGGGCGTGATGTGGCGCAGCACAAAAGTCAGCTCATTTGAATTGTATAAATTTAATCCACTTTTTCCTCACTGCGGGTCGATTGCGTGGGAGCTTGTGCATTGTTATACCTGGGGTCATCTGCGAATTGTTACAGTTCGCTGCAACACAGTAGGCCGGAATAGTTAACTTTTTTGTCGACCACACGCATACACAGTTTACTGAAGAATCTAAGATGGCAACCGCACTGATTCCCCAGACTGACGTCACTTCCGGGAAAGTCACGTGACTGATGGAGAACCCGAGACTGTAGTCTCGGCCAGCATACAGAAAATAAAATCAATTAAAAACCCAATTAAACAACAAAAAATCATTTTTTATTTCATTAAATCTGAAACTAGTGACTCATTTGTCAATCATTTCGATGGTCATTTTGCATACTTAAAAACCTTGGACTTTTACTTTAATGTTAAAAGAACTGGTGTTTGTTGAGTGTTGTGTCCTTCTAGATTAGTCAGTTTATGTATAGTACTGTATTTGTTTACAGTTTACATATGAGAAGAGTTCTGAACTGTGCTTTTGCTAATGACAGCTTGATCATCCTGTGGTGACCCTAAGCAGTTGACAGGATGTTAAAATCTAATTACTAACTGTTGAGTGGTATAATGTATCTTTTTTTCTTTTCTTTTTTTGGCAAATGCTTAGTATCATGCAACTGATAGGTTGTGTTTTATGCTGGAGCTCTTAAGCAGCCCTTTCTCAAATTTGCAGCTGTTGCAAAGCATGCCCAAGGGCCACTTGAAATCAAGTAATATGGTGTCTGACAATGGTTATAGCCTGGGTTGAGGAAAGGAAAAGAAACTTCATTTTTGTCCAGTCAACCATTATGCCTGGACAGAGAGAAGGTAACCAAGCCAGTCTTAAGTTAAAAAGAAGTCTCATATACATTTTGCAAATGGCAACAAATGTGCCTGCCTAAACATGGGCAATGTTGTTGAGACCACATTTTGGCACAGGCTCATATATATTATGGTAAAAACACCCGTATTTTGATTTTACAAGGCCTCATTATAACCTTGGCCTTAAAGAAAGTAAATCAATCTTTTTGAATGATACTCTAATGCTTGATGATGCATGTACCAAGGTTGGTTGCAAAATGTTCATCAGTTCATAAGGTATCATCCAGGACCCTTTGTTGTGATGCTGGCCTTGAGCACAGCAATTCAATTTGTTGCGATCCTGGCCTTAAACACAGCAATTCAATCTCTCCACAAGACACTTTGGCTATGATGACATACCACCAAACTAAATTTGCTTGCAAAGGGATCAGCTTTTTAGAAGAGAACAGACATATTTTGATTATACAAGCCCTTATTATGACCTCAACCTTGAAAGCAGAAATACAACCTTTTTGCATGACAATCTGGCTCACAATGATGTATCACCATACCAAGTCTGAACAGTTCAGGAGGTATCATCCAGAAAAACATTCACTTAAATCATCAACATTTGCTGTGGCTACAGCAATCCAGTCTTTTTACTGGAAAGTTGAGCAGTTCAGAACATATCATCTGGACAAAATCCAGGCACAGACAGGTGTACATGATGACTAATATAAATTTACATGAAGGTTTGTAATGCTGCTGCCTTACCTTCGCCATATAAGCTTCCAGTGTGTGGGGATCCTGTTTGCCTTTGAGCTGTTTCTTGGTTCCCTCACCACGAAAAAACTCTACAATGCAGCACACTCCACGAATCTGGTCAAAATATAACTTGACAGTCCAGTTGAGGAAAAGAAGGCAGCCATCTCGACAGAGCTGGATGTACGTTTTCACCAAACGTTCAACACTGTCCATCACCTAAAGTACAGAACATCCATCATTTAATGTACAGAGTTGTTATACATCACTACTGTACAATGTTTGTAAGGGAAATGTACAATATGCAAGTATGATCAGGGCTAGAATTCCCTGTAAGTGCGTGGAAAAAAATGCATTTTTCATTTTTTGGTATCCTATAGCAGAGCAAGAAGTTTTTGCTTGTTACCAGGCACTCTACGGGCCTTCAAAAATGGCACTGTTAACTTCAGGAATTGACTGTCACCACTTCCATTGTGAAGAAAGCATGTACCGGAAGTAAAAACTGCCATGGGACTTAAGCAATGCCGGGTGAAAGTCAAGAGAGTTAACAACCCCGCCTGAATGGCCCAATAGACAGATGGGGACTGTTTTTGCCCCCAACCCCACCTCCGTGTTCTCATGGCTTGTGTGGTGTATTCAATTTTGTGACTTTAGACAGTCAGGGCTCTTCACTTGTTAAGGTACTTGGGTATGGGCCACACAAATAAAGATGCTTTTATCTCTGTGGTATAAAGCTGAAGAATGGTTTGACATTTTTCATAAAAATTACTGCTCCGGAAGACCAGTGGAAGGGAGAGTTCTATTGGCCTGCTGGTAGTTTTAGTGGTAATGGCACACTGGATGTGAGGGAATTTTGAGCCCAGCTGATGATGCACATTTTCCACCAGAATACATTTGGTTTTGCTTTGTATAGTTGGAACAGCTTGTATTGTGCATGCAAACGATTCAGTCATGAGAAGCACCCAAAAGTTCTTCTTGAACCTCAAGCTAGATTTCCTAGATCTACTTTATATTCCTGTAGAGTTAAACACAGTATTAATAAAAATCAAAACAAGATAAACTTACACAATGTGTTATTTTGATTCAATAGCAACTGTATAAATCTTGTGTACATGTCTTTTCAGTTCAGTAATAATCACAAAAGAAGATAATTCTTACAAAGTGCCATTCTGTAACAGGAACCAAACTCACTGTGCTGTAGAAGCAACTCATGACAAAAACCACATTTACATACAATTCAGCAGACAAAACCTCAAGTTTAGCATTTTACAATAAAGTTATCACCTGGTAAAAAATAACAATATTTACATACATACACGCATTCACAGACCTGTCAAGTCTTACGTTTTGCCTGTAGTTTTTATGCAATTTTCGAGGATTTTATTTCCTACGTCATAATACAAAACTTCTACGCAATATTTTGAAAATGTGATGACAAAACCCATGTGCACGTTCAGCCGATATACTTTTGAGGATACATTCCCAAATGTTGCGATTCTTACTTGGTGCGCATCGGGAGCTTTAGACCGGATGTGAAGAAATGTAAAACAAGAATGACTACTAGCGTTCCTGAGTTTAAGCGCGCAAAGACAAAGCTCAACCATGGTGAAACCACCAGCCAAGAAATAGAGAACATTTTTGGAAAGCATATTTGGCTGAAGGAGGAGGTCAGAAATTCCTGGGACATTTTGAAAGCAATTTCAGGTCACAAATATCATCAGAATCACCCAACAGTCATATTAAGCAATAATGCCAAAATGATCAACAAAAAGTGAGTTTTATTACATTTGCGTTGCTCATTTCCAGTATGTGTATGTGCCACTGACATTTGATCTAGATCTAGTTTCCGAGTAATGTTGTCTCAACGTGCACACTCAGTCAGTACTGATGTTGGCATAACAACCACCTGCATACTGACGATTCACCTTTTATTGTTTACAGACGGTAGTCAAAGAAACTCATTCTGATTGAAGATTTTGGCTTCATTTGCAAGATATGAACCCATCTGGTTGATCTTAATGATATCTATGACCCAAAATGGCATTTAAAATGGCCCAGGAATTTCCAACCACCTCCTTTGATATTACCCTATTGCAAAGTGTGTAGCAGTCCGTCAAAGTAACGATGTCTGGTCATTTTGATGTTGAGGCACTGCCAGAGTGACTTGACACAGGGTTTATATATATTAAATTTTATAATCAAATTGCATTTTGTAGGAATCAGCCTGGCCGACCAGACAGGCCTTGGAAAAGCCCCACAATGGGTGAAAATTTGAAGTAAAAGTTTTCACACCAAAATTTGTTTAGACATTTGTTATACTCTCTCTCTCTCTCTCTCTCTCTCTCTCTCTCTCTCTCCTCTCTCTCTCTCTCTCTCTCTAATTCTCACTGAGAGAGAGAGAGAGAGAGAGTTTTGAAATGTGCATCTGCTTATGACCTGAGTTTGACTGCCCTGAGGTGACCTGTGTGGTTGACAGGACATTAAAATCCAGTTTTACTTGGAAGCTTGCGCATACAGATCAGTGTCATACATGTTTGAATTCAATGCAGTGTGTGTGTGTGTGTGTTTGCTTGTTTTTCCCTACAATACCTTATGTAAATTGTTTTGGTAGGACTGTGCTCTACATGTGTATATCATATTTAGTGTGTCATTATTATGTATCATGTATCAGGGCATAAGTAAGTAAGTAAATTGGTGTTTTACACCCAGTCAACCAGTGTGGTTATATTAGGGCGATATACATTTTGTCATCATATATTACTTTTAAAAGCGTATATGTGTTAAAACAGGGCGCTGATGAGCACATGATAAATGTACATGATTATTAAGAGCCTGTTTGTCCACCCTGTCCCTTGGAAAATGTTCTGCAAACACTCATTTCTTATGGGGTTTTTGTCAAGTACTATGGTCACTAATGCCAAATACTATGGTAAGAAGCTTTAGGTGCTTGACAGGTCTGCATTCACATGAGCAAATGCACACAGCTGGGTATGCACACCAGTTTCTCATTGTGCATGTGTACTAAAATATGCATTACAATTACCAATATTCCCCCCCCCCCACCCCCACCCCCAGTTCAACATGTAAAGTGCCTTGAGCCTCTTTAAGTGCATTATTACTACCAATAATTATTATCATTAAATACTGACTGAAATGAATCTGTCAACATCGGTTTTCCCCTGGTCATCATGCCCAACCACCAACATGAGTCTGCTCTGGAGATCCACTAGGTCCTGATAGCTGTACTTTCGTGCATCGCTCTGACCCTTGGGATCTTTAGGCAGCTCCAAGCAAATCACATCTGAGAATTCCAGATCCTGAAATCACAATACAGGAAATTGCAACAAAATGAAAATGGTTTGTAATGCTTTAAATAAAAATTTGCTAACCACATGTTTTTTATCTTTGATGATAAACTGAACTGTTACAACTAATGCAGTCATCAGTCACAGGATGTATACAACAAAGCACATTAATTCTTGTCATGACCAAAGGCACCACTAACCAGCAGCCACTTAAATGATTTTGAATGATCGTCAGCCATACTATCACAGATTAAGACATTCTTCATTTCTAGAGTAGTGGCAGGTGTCTCCACTACAATAAACTTGTTATGGCAGCTGGGAGCTGCCGGTCTCAATTTCAAAAACATTTCCTGAGCTAATATGTGTGAAAGTATGGCTGCTTTAGTCAATGCACTAGCCTCTAATGTAACAGTTTTTCTGTCAGAAGCATGGTTTGTGAAGCATTGGGCAGATCTGCACACCTACTGTCGAGTGAGCTACTGCACTAGGTCTTTTCTGTTCTGTATTTGCATACTTACCTAAAACCTGAAGTCCAAAAGTAAGCTTTTAGTTACTTGGTTATCTATCATGTGCAGGTAAAAGACTAACAGATAAAAGGAAGGTGACTGAATGACATCTGGAATGATGCATGTTTGCATATGAAAATGAAACCCAAATGTAACATTTATTACTATTTGGTGCACAATTTTTATATCTAAACTTATTAGAAACTTGCTTAAAACTGTTTAAATAAAAATAAAAGTTTTTTAATCAAATGGTGTCAGGAGCTGTGTGAGAGTCGAGGTGGCCGTCCTGGGCTGTCCGTCCTAACGAGCCTTCTGGTTTCCGTGGACGTAAAAAATTATTGCACCGTGCTTCGGCATTGGTCACAACTTGTCCCTAATATGTCAACTGACATCTGAGGACATTAAGCATCACTTCATCATCATCATCAAATGGTGTCTGTTAGAAGCATTTTTGAAAATGGAAAACAACTAAAAATTACTGAGAAAAAGTTGTTTTGAGGTTTTGGTACATATCCTCTCCAAACAGGGTAGGTCTGGTTGGTCAGCAAGAGCTCCTGAATTTGAGCACTGACCTCCTGCTTTTGAGTACTGAGATGAGTCAAGGGAGTGTCAGAAGTTGATGCTGGGGGAACACTTAGGATGACACTTGGCAAAGAATCAGAATCAGAATCAGAATGTTTATTGTCCCAGTACAAATTTACAAGGAATTTTTTCTTACACTGCACAGTAGAAAATAAAATAAACAACAGACAATATTTTAACACAGCAACAAAGGTTAAAAATACACCAAACACACACAACATATTATCACAGCATTGAAAAGTCAATATTTACACAAATTAAACAATATTACTCTCTCTCTCTCACACACACACACACACACACACACGCGCGCATGCTCAAAACATCTTATTTTCACAGCATTAAAAAATAACTGTTATATGCACACAAGCATCTGATTAAAACGATAGTACTTATTCACACACACACACACACACACACACGCACACACACACACACACACACCAGTAATATAAATAAGACTGACATACTCAGATATATATACTCTTTTAAAACAATATACTTGTAAAAAGGGACCAAACCAGAAAGAGTCAGATTTGTTTTTTAAAGAAAAAAACAAAAACAAAACAGCGAGAGGTAGCACTGAAAGTGGAAGGTTTAGAGGAGCCTGGGAAAACTGTGATGCTAGAAGACGGTCAGAAGGACCCCCTGAAGATGTCACAGTAAAGCAGGAGGAAGCGATAAAAATGACACTCTCGTCACAGATGGAAGATCAAATCTCAGGGTTTAGGACACCATCTGGGCTTTGAGTGCTCATTCAGCAGTGACAATTAAAGTGATAATGAGTATGAAAGTGTTGCATCCATGCATGCTGTGCTCTGATACAAGATCAACAGTAAATTACTGCTTTCCATAGTTTTAGTACACATTTTTCTAAACATTTCTCCAAATGTACGCAAAATACACATAGCACTTTTTTGTTTGTTTGTTTTAGTTATACATTTTAATCCATTGTGTGAGAAACATGATTTTTCTGTGAAATTGTTAAATCATTTCATATGGTCCAACATATTTTTGCTGTTTGACACACAAATCAGAAGAGTGGTTCCTAATGTATTCAGCTTTGACCAAGTAATAAAAAATTTCAGTCATAGTTCATTGAGAAAGGTTTCAAGAAAAACAAAAATTCGGAACAGAATGTGGTGTTACTGTTCTTTTTATTTATGCTATCAAATGCAGTCATTCAGCTCTGGACTAATCCTATGCAGTCTGTTGTAAGGATACTAGTTCAATTCTGATTGCCAAAGCTCTAACAGATATTTATTTACACATGGTTTTAGGTTTGAGAAAAGGATGAGCTCATATGAGATGTCACCATCAAGGGCATCCTTAGCAGCAGAGTCTGCAGCCAAATTTCCTCTAATGCCAACATGGCCAAAAAGTCAGGCAAAACCAATCTCTTTCCCGTCTCTGGTTAATTCCAAATGTAGTTCCAAAACATTTGCTAGAATACGGAGGTCATTCTTCATGTTACCTTGTTAGATATAGCTTGGAGAGATAAACGGGAATCAGACAGGATCAGGAAAAACTTTTCCTGAGAATAGCAAACATGTCTGTGAGACAAAAGATAGCTCAAATTTTCCTCAGTGTATACAGAACTATCATCAGGAAGTTCACAAGCAAAAGGTTTGCAAATATGCCTGGTGGAAACATCCGCCAGTGACTACTTCATCTATCTTCGAGCTGCCAGTGTAAATTGTTTCTGATAGTCAGGAACAAGTTGCAGGTAAAATTGTTGGTATGTTTCAAGATCAGTGTGTCTTTTTTAAAACTGTAAGATCAAAATGGACTGTAGATGCAGAGGGTCAAAGGTGCAGTGTCCAAAAATAAAACAATGTTGATGAAAGCAAGGTTAATTTTGGACTATTCCCGTGCGGTAAAATACAGATGCCAACAGAAGTACAAAGAAAAGCAATGACCTTTAGTCACCATCAGTTGTGTCCTTGTTTTCTACAGAAGTCTACACAGAGTAATGTCATTCTGGCCATCACCCTGATATAACCGCACTGGTTGACTGGATGTAAAACACCAACTTACTTACTTGGCCATGGAAAATGCCATCATGTTACAGCATAAGCATGCATTTTACATAACACTAACATCTATGGCTATTTATTTTTGTAACACCTGTCAGGATATTTTTTAATAAGTTCTGCCCTCCTTTTCTTACTTGGAAACATCACCCAGTGGATTTTTTTTAACTTGCAGCTTCACATTCCAAAACCAAGCCAATGTAATGTTAAAACTGTCACATTCAAGGGCATCCAAGTGTAATGCTAAAGGAATGTCAAAATCAGTTAAAAAATTTTTTTTAACTTGAGAACCAGCTATTATATGGTTGTGTGGCAGAGTGGTATTTTCAGTGTGTGATTGTTTTGTCACAAATTGTGGGACTTTGTGTCCTCAGATGTCGGGTTGGCATGGTAGGGACAAACTGGCTTAACCTAGAGTAAGTAAATAAACATGGTGCTTAACGTCCACAGAAACCGTAAGGCTTATTAGGGATGTGGAGAAGGGGGAAGGGGCTATGGAGGTGGGGGAAGAAGGAGAGAGATATACCTATCACTACACTGTCACCACCAGAATGATTCCTGCATTAAGATGGGCAGCGATGAGAGCCATTTTAATGTTTCAGTAGGAAGTGATGGACAAAGTCACAAAACAGTGTCCACAAACCACAACCTTTTTGAAGAGAAAGGAGAGCCGAAGCTGTATCGAACAGAGGTCCTTCCGCTTACCAGCCTAAGGCATTATCGCTAGGCCAAACCGGCTTACACTTAACCTAGACGTTTACAGGCTCAGTATCAATTTACTTATGATGAGTCAAGAATAGAGTCTTGATTATTAACCGTATTTAATATGCTATTTTATTGGATCTTCTCATTAGAATCTGGATGTAGTTTTTGATTATTAGTGCAGTAACTAATGATGAATATTGTCTTTAAAAGGAGTAAATCAATCTGGTCATATCTAGGTAGAAATTATAATGTTTGGTGTCTTACAAAGTTATGGTGACAGAGTTCTGTCCCATGTATAGTATAGGATTTTTAACAAGTTCAGAGTTTGTTTTCTTATTGCAAGTGCAACAAGAGAAAAGCATGAGTTTCATGTTTAGTATGCTTTAGAAGTTCTGAGCTCACAGCTCACTATATATATGATCTAGCAACAGGTCTAGTGGGCAGTTGTAGAAGTTATTTTATCTGGAAGAAAGAAGGAGCCTTTGTCACATTGAGAAGGTATGTGAATCTATATATTTTTCTTAATGTAATACTGATATTTTCCTTATGGTATTTGACAGGTTTAATTTCATGACTCCTTTGCTTATTTTGTTCTATGTATTTATTCTATTATTTTGTCATTTCATTTCCTTAGTTGTTAAAGTGTTATCATCATGATTTATGCAGCCGTGAAATAAGTTTTGTGATTTTTTGTCTGCTGTCATATTTTGGAATATGTTATGGTCAACATTACTCTCTGTAATGCTAAGAGTGCTGCGGGTATTGGCCAGGATTGTTTTATAATGGTGATATAATTCCTGTTAGCGAGTTCTTATATTTCTTTATCTTTTTGGACAGGGTGACACACATACACACGTCTGTCTACAAATGCTACTGTTACACACATCTGTTTGCCAATACTACTGTAATACAACCTGGAAATAAAACAGCCACGGTTCCCCTTGCTTTGCCTCATGTGTTCCCATGAACCCGCCAGGGGCATATATACATACATGCATCACAACCCGGCAATAGTTGGACAGATAACTCAATTCTACACACTTAACATGATTCATCATGTAAGTCACTACTAATAGTACTCAAAGTAATTCCTAGAACACCAATTCCTCAGAAACTAGAAATGTACTCACAATTCCTCTCTTCCAGTTGCATTTCAGTCTGCCAATCTTGAGGATGCCCCTGCTGGTGATGCTCTCCACTTGCGCTAGTGCTGTTTTCTCCACTGATCCATGAAACTTGTGGATTTTGTCAAACCATTCCAACAGTGTGACAGTGCTTTCCTGAAAAATGGGAGAGTCAAAAGAGAATATATAGAACAAAATTATATAATAACAGTAATAATAACTGTTCTTAAACATGATTATATGTTGCAGGCAATCCATGATGTAGCCATTTTGAAGAATGCCAAAAACTGACACCCATTTCATGCACTGCCTGAATGATTACTCTCTTGAAGTGGGCATGGGCAAAATGCAACGTAATTAATACTAAATGTTCAAGTTTCTCCTCAACATGTGCATTTGTGTGTTCATGCATGTGTGTGAGTGAGTGAGAATGCAACAGTGAGTACATTAGGGAGAAAGGAAGAAACAAAACAAGAGAGAGAGACAGAGAGAAATAGCGAGGAAAAAGGGAGGGGGGGAATAATAACTAAATTAAATGGCAGTCTTTTCATTTGTAAAGTAACATTGCTTCAACTGCATAAAAACCAAAAATCACACACACACACACACACACACACACACACACACACACACACACACACACACACCTCACTCACTGTCTTCTTGTTGCCACAAACTGAGCTTAACTGACCACTCTGAACTGAATTAACTGAAGCTGTGTCTGCTTGTCTGAACATTCCACAGTCATGTCACCTGCTGTTTTTCATGCATGTGGTGATTTGTGCCACATTTCTTTTTCTGGCCACTGCAGCTATGTCTAATTAAAAAATATCTTATACAAACTTGTTTCCCCACCAGACTCAAAACAGACTGCTGTTTCACAGAGAAAGTGTTACTGGGTAATCCAAAACTGGCTTTGGGCATATACCCCTCAAAGCAGCCTATGCCAACTTTATCTCCAAGCTTGTACATATTATTTCTGTCCCTGTCTAGGATGAGATCCATGATGTTCCTTGATGTCCTGATGTCAGCAAACAGGATAGGGATTCTCCTAGATATGAACTGTCCTCATTGACTAACAGCTTATCAGCGGTGTGGTTTTTCCCATCACAGATGCTATAGTCTATTAATTCAGCCTCCCTCAGCTGGCTAATCTACCTCAGTTGCTGTTCAACACAAACATGATGTTTCCATTTATGGGGAACACTGAATGAAAATTCTTAGTCGTTTTCAGATTCAAGGATATACGCAGGTTCACAGAGCTGTGTAATGATTTGTAGAGTTGTTACTGACCAGATGGAGCTAAGTGCATTCTGACTGCTGCAAACTTGTCTTTTTGGCTCTCCTTGTCTTTGGCAAAACAATTTTTTTGTTGTGGTCCCAGAAGGTTAAGAAACTCAAAGAGTTTGCCCGCTCTTGGAGCAGACAACTAATCTATGCCAGTACGTCCATAGATATCTGCATTCCTTTTGACATTCCCCCCATTCTGCATTATGCAGCCCCAGGTGCACAACAGCAAAGCATCATCTGATAACACTATCCATCTGACATGGCTGCCTTAATTTTGTGTAGCTGGGTTTCTAAGGCAATCAAGTGGTTGGCAATTTCATCTGTGCTTGTGTCGCACCAAATATCATTGTTTCCCATCAGCAAAATCAGGATGTCCAGCATGTGTCACTGCATAGAGAACATGTCATGACAGATCAAACTGCCAATCACATTACTGCCTTTCCTGAACATTGTCACTTGAGCTGTCTCCTTCAAATCAAAGGGGGGCAGCATTCTGGCATCATAGCCCGCTTGTATGTCAACCTGCAAGTGCTTACAGACAGTATGACCACAAATGACTGCAGAAGTAGCCATCCTCCCAGTACAAACTGTACTCAGGAGTGAAAAACAGAAGGAACAAAAAAAAATCACCTTAGGAGATGATTGTAAGATTGAACCTCAAAGTACAAGAAACAAAACAAATCTTACTAGACTTAGCTGACCAGTGGTTCCAGCCAAAGTGACGCCACACCAACTGGCGCCATCACATGGCCAGCCACATTTGTGCCATTTGCTCATTCTTAGCCCAGCATAGCATCCCTGCTGGGATGCTGTGACACTGCTCCTACTCTCCTTCATCAGACTTGCCGTGGGAACCTTGGCTTTTTTTTCTCCAGCTAAACCACTAACAAACCTTTCCTTTTTCTTTTTTTAATCTCTCAGTTTAAAAAATATTAATTTTAGATATGCTTTCCAATGTGACAAGTATGTACATTACAAATAAAAATGTACATAGATCTGTGAGACTAGCAGTCTATTAAATACCAGCATCCCCAAATTCCTGGGATCTCAGTCTCTGGCAGTTCCCCTGTCTTCACTGGACACAACCCTAGGATTTTTCTACTCAATTATTGTTTTTTAAAATATATATATATATATTATATATAATATATATATATATATATATATATATATATATATATATAAAATGAACCAGCCACAAGGGCAGTGGCAGAAAATGCTGATCCCATGGTAAGAAGCACATTATATAACAGTTGTTGTAAGTGCAGAAACTTGTAGAAATTATTCTTTTAGTACCTGTAATTATGACTACTACAGCCAAAGAAATGTACTGCTGTGCCTATGCAAGTGTGAAATGCTGTCTCTCAGTACTGTCACTGTCTATAAAAAAAACCAGCTTGTTTAACTTTGATGTTGATTCACCCTGTTTTGAGAACAGATCAGGACTGATTTTTGTGGCAAATCTACAAGACACTCAAGCTTATGATGGTACACCATCAAGCTAGGTTTGTTTGCAAAGGGATCAGCAGTTCTGTAAATATAGTTGAAATAGCCACAGTCTGATTACATGAGCCTTCACTGGGACCTTGACTTTGGTTATAGCAACCCATCTTTTTGCTGGACACTGGCTTAGGATGATGCCAAGTCTGGTCACAAAAAGTACTGTTGTTCAGAAGATACTGTCCAGAAGAACATTCACTGACATTTTTAACCTTTGCTGTGGACTTGACATGAGCACAGCAATACAATCTTTTCACAAGATGAACAAGACTTTTGATGAAGGACTATCAAATTCAGTTTGGATGCAGAAGAACCAGTAGTTCAGAAAATATAGTACAAAGGTTACATTTTGAGCCCTCAATGTAACCTTGACAATGAAGACAACAAATCAATCTTGTTGCATGACACTCCAGTTTGCACACATTTCAGACATGTCTGAGTTTTTGAATATCCACTGAAGTGGCATACTTACAGTGCTGGTATGGCTGGTACAGTACCACATGAAACAGCTGCCATCTCGGCGCAAGTTCTGTGTACACCATACAACCATGCACCATGTCATTTCATGCAAAGCCACATTTGTAAGGTGTATGTGTGTTTAGCTGTAACCTGCCACCTGCACTTTTGGCAGAATGACCAGGATCTTTTATGTGCTACTGCAGTAAGATGGGTGGAATGGATACTGAAATAAGAGTCAGTACAGAAAGTTGACTCTGGAGAAGAAAATTCTCCCGCTGCTCCTGCTGGGATTCAAACCAGCGACCTTTCAATCACAAGTCCAGCATTCTAACCACTGAGCTATTGCCCCTGCAATGATGGAGATCATGTATCCCCCCCCCCCCCCCTCCACTTTTACTGCCTGGTTGCAAAATGGATCACACAATTCCAGAAAAATTGACACTTGGATCTGTCAACCAAATAATCGACTGCAATTACCCTTCAAAGCATAGATTATGATGGAATTGCGAGATCCATTTTGCAACTGACAGTCAACTGCTGGGGGTGGGGGGGGGGGGGGGATGACCTCTGCCCCTATTATTGTATTAACAGTCTTATTTTTCTGAACCAGTCTGACCCTCAGTGCGCAGACACTAATTCGACAAGCCAACAACGCTATAGTTACATGTACTGAAAGCCTTATGTCTGTTTCATTAAATCATGTTCAAAATACTTTTTACTCACAAGTTTAGCTGGGAGGTCAGGATCTGCTTTGATGTTGCAAGCAACTTCACGGCATCGCTCAAGAAATGTGGTCTCAGTTGACATCTGGAAGATGAGGGGCGCGTAACCGGTGATTACAGCGCGGAGGTTGCGCACCTTGTCCATGTCATGTGGGTTGTCTCCAACATGGTTTAGTGCCAAGTCCACAAACACTTTGACCTCTTTCAGCCCCTCTGCAAGATATTCAGAGTCAACCAATGATGTTGGTGATAATTATGAAGGTTTCTAGTCTTACTGAAAATTTAGGTTCCTCAAGAGGTGCTGATAGATGAGAGACAGATTTATTTGTTCATTAATTCCTGAGGCCAAGTCATGATCAACATAAAATACAAGACGGGTGCACCCATGATCATGATGAAGACTTGTAGTTGTAGAGTGCAATATGTGTCCATGCTGCAACAGCATACTCACTGCACTGCCCCCCCCCCCCAAAAAAAAAAAAAGGAGAAAAGAAAAATGAAAACAAAAGAAGTCATTGGTGCACTGTCTGAGCAAATGTTATTATCTGAGAACAGGTAATCTAGGACAAAGTACCTGTAAGAGAATTCTCCTCATCTTCAAGTCCCATTTGAATGGTCATAATCTTCTCCCCAAAGAAGGTACAAAGTGTGCTAGCTGCACACTGATCATCTAATGCTGGGAGGATAGGAGAGGCAAAATCCTTGCCAAGAAGACTGATGACTACTGAAAATATCTTCCATGAATCTGTGCCAGCAGCATCAAGCAGACTGAATGTGGTCAATCTGTGCACACCTAACTGCCTGTGTGCAGCAATTACTTTTATGTTTGTACAGCTGTATGTGCGCTTCCAGGACACTATTCCTCCAACATATTTCAGCATGACACCAGGCTCTCTTGGAAGGTCTGTTTGGAACACACTATAAAGTCTCAGGGGCATATTTGTCACACAGGAATGATAACATGCTGTTGTAGAAACCAACAAGCTTTTCCAAATCCTCGGGGGAGACTTAACAAGCTCCAACTCAACCAAGTTTTTGCAGAAGGATGTCATTCCTTTCATGTTCCTAGATATGACCTCAATTGAGGGTACCATGGGTCTTGGCATGTTTGACATGTTTGTCTCAACTATCACAAGGAAGGGTCAGATGTCTGTAGATCTTCACAGTAATAGATTAAACAAGGTTTTAATGGACTGACCTTGAAATCACCCAAGCAAAGATATGGCCGTGTGTGTGTGTGTATGTGTGTGTGTGTGTGTGTGTGTGTGTGTGTGTGTGTGTGTGTGTTGGTTGAGAGACATGCTGGCAGGTATCCAAAGAGCATGAGTTGTATAAGTTTTATTTTCTCTGTCCTGGGGAACATCAAAGTGGAGCAAAACATCTCCTATTAGCATCAGATTTTTGTTTGAGGCTTTGACAGAACAAACAAGCTTTCCAAACTTCTCATGGAGTGTTGCATGTGTCAGTCTGTTTTTCTTTGAAGGGGATGGACAATATTGGAAGACCACAAGTACTGTTTATGTTCCATGCAATAGAGTGAAATCCATATTTTAAAAAGACTCAAAATCTGTGACAGCCATGAGGCTCAACTATGATGGATTTCCAGTAAATAAAGGTGGTTCCTCCATCCTGGCCAGACACTCTGGGTCAGTGCCCGAATGCATAGCCAGGTGGTGTTATCTCTGTGATGATAAGCTCATCATTTCTCTCCCTTAGCCATGTTTTGGTGATCAGCAGTAAACCAAGTGATTTCTCTATGATACAGTCATGGATGTCAACTGCCCTGGGGTACGCAGACTGCACACTGAAGAGGCATATGATCATGTGTGATGTGGTCATCCTCAGTGTTTCCCTTGAATTTGAAGAAACTATCATGCCAACAGGTGATGTTGAAGGGGTAGGCAGACTGCACCTTGAAGAG
Organism: Alviniconcha marisindica; assembly: GCA_018857735.1. Lineage (NCBI taxonomy): Eukaryota > Metazoa > Mollusca > Gastropoda > Provannidae > Alviniconcha > Alviniconcha marisindica. Next base: position 169,505 of record JABMCL010003267.1, read on the forward strand.
GCCTATGATCATGTGTGATCGGGTCTCAGTGTTTCTCTTGAATTTAAAGAAAGTATCATGCCCATCAGGATGCTGAAGGGGTTAGTAGTGAAATCACAAACAGGAGTTGGACAGGTGGCCAAGCATGCAGTGGTGCCAGTGCTGCTTCCAGTCTTGCTTAAAACAGGCTTTGACTTGCCAGGGAAAATGGAAGTGGGAAAGTGTGATAGTAAAGTTCTCTCTCTGTAGAGTTCTCTTGTGGGTGCTGTGCTGTACCCAGGTAAGGTGATCCAAATATCCCACAAGGAATAATGAAGTAGTGAAAATAAAATAAAAAGTTTAAAGTAACAACAACAAAACATGCACATATTCACAACTTTTTTCTCTCTTTTTTTTCTTCTTTTTTTTTGGGGGGGGGGGGAGGGGAGGGGGGGCATGCAGTTCAGTAAGTTTTGTTGTCATAGATCTGGGCATCAAATAAAGCAAAAGTTTTGCCAAAGATTACTGAAAATTTGTCTCAACGTCTCCCCATCTCCCACCGTAAAGTTAATCAAACTTGATGATGCCTACCTGTTCTTGTCCATGCAGAAAGTTTATGGGCTCATAAGAAATTATGCTTTAGGCAATTATCTCAACTACCTCATGAGATCCCCCCCCCCCCCCCCGCCACCCCACCCCTCAAGTGTTGTACATCACACAGAAATTAAGGTCCCTCTGCTAAAAATCTGAGGTTTTCAAAGATTCTCTTCTTTAAGCCTGAAGTAGGTCAGAATACAGCTCTGCATGACTCATGTACTGTGATAAATTCAACTTAACTGTTTTCAACAGTCCTCTTAAAACAAAACTGACATGTGTCATCATAGCTGTGAATCAAGACCTTCATGTTGATGAACTGTGTTTCTAGCTTGCAACTTGTATTGCTTGAATACTGTCAACATGTTAAAAATAGTGTTTTGGTGTACATAGGTCCTGCACTTTTTCATTCATAAATAGTGTACAAGCATGCACTCATATTGGGTCACTTTTTACTAGATTTGGCTGTACTTGCTACTGATTACATATATTCATATTTGGTCATTGTTTATTAATAGACCATTTCTGAAAATAAAAGTCCTTGTGACAACAAAGGGATTTATGTCAGAAGTGAGAAGTTGGTCTGCACCCGTGCAGGAGATGAACAGGCAGCCAACAGTAGCTGTAACTGATAAACTTAACTCATGAATATTCGTAAGGTCAAAGACCCCTCTATATTTGGTAACAACTGACCCGTCTGCATCTAGCACAGATAGCAGCACAGATAGCTGCCCATCATCACTGCTTTCAAGACTCTGAGGGGAACAGCACAAAATTTTCAGTCCCAACCCACCCACCCAAGCACAGGTCAAGTCTTGTCCAGGGGTGAGTCAACACTACACATTTCAGCCTTGGTGCAGTGCACTCTGAAAATAGCTTTGAAACATGATGGATACATTACATTGTTAATATGACCTCAGCCAGAAACCAAGCTGAATCATCCATATAACCTAGTCTGCATTGGAAAAATCCTACTTCCCCTTCTCCTCATGAGGTTTGGCTTGGAGTAGCCGGCAGCTCAGATTCCTGGGTTACCAAGCTTGACACTGAGTAGTGTCAGTGCCTACTTGAATAACACCTACTTGTTTGTACTTCATTGCTATGTCATAATTTCATATCTATGTCATGTTGTATAATTTCTTAACCTTCTTCTATATCAGGGGGCTATTTACTTAACTTCATATTCATGTCATGTTGTCCATTCTTGGTGTTTCCCTGGGCAGACCAGTCCTAAGGTGGACCAGCCCCCAAAAGTTTTCAATGAGTGTCACATATGTGATCAAATTGTCTGAGGCTGATAAAGCTTCAAGTAATGTACTAAAAGAAATTGTTAAATTAACTTAAGTAAAGAGAAATATGAGTAACATGTAGCTTTGCAAGAAACAGTTAATAAACTGTCACATCTTGCGGCCTAGAGCAGCAACTTCAATATGTTCTGTCAATACTGTTTCAATATGAGGAATCTGTATGCTTGTGGAACACTTGCTGACATAAAAGGAGGTGCGATTTAGGGGTGTTTTCTTTACTGCAACAGAAATCTGAAACGGAACAAGGCCCAGTGCACTCATGCTGAATCAACACACAAGGGAGTTAATTAGCACTTGAAATACATAACACAAGCTCAAAAACAAAGACCTGTGTCACCTACGGAAATTCTCACCTGGCATGTGTGTAAATACAAGGTACATAAACTCCACCAGAGGTACATTAGTGGATATAGTTCTGATGGAGTTTATGTACCTTGTATTTAAACACATGCCAGGTGTGAGTTACAGGTTTATGGTTTAATTATCCATCATGTGTGTATCTGTGGAGTGTGTCAGTGGGCAGGTGTGAACATGTGAGTATGACTGTGTGCAATGGCATGCATGTGTGTGCATGTCAGTGTGTGTGTGGGGAAGGGGGGGGGGGTGTAATGTGTTCAGTTCTTTGTGTGGAAGAAAACAAAAGATTATAAATGAAAACTAATGAACCAAAACAGATTATGTATAATGCTCATGGCAAAGTGATGCATGCAAAATACTGTTCTCAAATGCCTGAACACATAGGTACACACAATCAACAGATACACTGTCAAAAATATTTCAGAGCAACTTATAAAACAAATTACAAGTACACAGCAGTAACATTTCAGGGAGTTGAAACTAAATTGCTGTGTTGAAAAAACAGTTTTCTGCAGAGTCAGAATGTAACCAAGCTAGATTAAGACATTGGCATATTTTTTTCTCTCCAAAGATCACACTAACACCAGTTCGGGTGAACAGTTTTTGTTCCTTTTTGTTGTTGTTGTTGTTGCCACTATTGCCCCATCCAAAACTTCACCTAGCTGATACTCACCTTGTCCAACCAAGTCCTCCTTATCAGCACGTCAGCTGTGCCACAATGCTTGTATACTTACCAAATGCTCTGCCCAGTTTTTCTGAAGATCATCCACTGGATTTTATTCTGTATGCTACCTACATATTCAAAATTAATTCTGCATCAATTGAGACACTGCTTGCATGAATTTTCAATGTGTGGTTAAAACCGTGATGCCAGAAAGGTTCTGTGTTCTCATTCCCTGTTGTGTCCACAACAGACAGGCTGATTTTTGATTGGCAGGTCACCTGTCATTATTTTTTCCACTGAGCAACCCTGATAAATCAGCAGTATTTTTCATCACATTTTAAACTGAAGAAATTTGGCAAGTTTTTTCTTGGAATGTTATGCACTTAACTGATATCTGTGAAAGGTCCATTTGTTTCTTGGTGATTCATTGGCTCTTATGAAACACATATGTAAACAAGTTAGATGCATTCAGATTGCCTATACAAAATGTTAACTTTCCCATTATGTTGATAGCTCAACAGTTACATGGTGGTTATTCCACACAGCTATCGCAGCATCAAACTTCTGGGAAAATGCCATGATCTACAGTCATCAAATAGTTATGCACAGACTGTAAATGGGCAATTAAGCAACCAATAAGTACCTTGTTTTCTTTTTACATGCAGTCAACTGGTACAGTTATATCAGGGCAAAACACATATTGTCAGCACACAATTGAATAAATGCTAAAAATATATACACGCTAAAACTAGTATATCATCAGATTTTTTTAAACATATAAAAAGAGGATAAAACACACACAACTGAAAATGATCCGATATTTTATAATCTGCCAAAAACATTGATTTCTTCCAGATAATTAAAGATACTAACCAATGATGTGTCCTGGACTAAAATCTGCTGTGACAGAGCTGTAAAATGCCTCTCTCTTACCTCAATAAAATCGGAACAATAAAGTAAAACATGTTCAATGGTTATAGTAGCTCATCACATGAGATACACATAGGTGGCTCCACTCCCTTCAATAAAAAGGAATCAGTAAATGAGTAATACAAGAGTGACAAAAGTGCAGTTGAGAAATAACAGCCTCTTCTCTTCTGTTAGTCTGAGGACAAGTAATGCCATCTTTTAACTTTGGAAAGATCCTATGGAGTTTATTGAGAGCAGATAAGTCATTCAGTCACACAAAGATAGGAAAGGGTTTAACAGACGAGTGCTTGTAGGAGGAAAGAAAACAAGGGGAGAGTATATCATACCTATAGCCATTGTTTCCCTGACCCAGTGGACAAACTTGGTACACTCCTCACTGCCGAACTGTCTGAAGTGTTCTACATCAATGCTGTTGATGTCTTGCAGGGCAGTTGATGTGTCGACCACTGACAAAGTTACATGTCCAATTGGCTGTGTCATGTCCTGGACAACAGTTGATGACATGTTTTTATTTCCAATTTTCAAATTCATTTATTGTCTTGCAATAAAATGAATGATGACGAGGAAGAAAGAATATACTGGTTGTTACTCTGTTATTCTGAAATAAGCAGATAAAAGTAGTTCATCTTTAACTGTCCACATCTGACCTGCCCATTGAACAGGCTTAAACAGCACTGTTGTCGATAAGTGATTGATATTGATCATATATCCACTGACTTAACAGGGACAGAAGAGCTTACAGGAGAGAGAGTGGGGAAGGAAGTGAGCAGTGTCTGTGTGTACTCGTATCAATTACTTACCACATCCTGAAATGTTTGGATGTTTTCCAGGTCTCCACAGAAACCAAAGTCTTCCTTGATCTGGCAGAGAATTCTTGCGGCATTTTTTTGGGAGTTTATGCTGGAAAGGCACTGGAACTGTTGAATCCTGAGGTTCACCAAATGAGGGTTACCAATCATCTTCCACAGCTCCCTCTCACACTTCTCAATTCGGTCACGACTATTTTCAAAGATAGAAAACAGCTTTTCTGTCTCTGGGAAGGTGATTTCTCCAGTTCTCATTGCTTCACATATCTGTTGCCACTCATCTTCTGTCTGCTGCCAGACAGACACCAGCACATCCCACCATTTGTCCTCAGCAGAAATTTTCTCTGACTTGGACAATGTTTCAAGCATGTAGCGGAACACTGCTGAGTCGTGACGTTGCGCAAGACAGGGCAAGAAGATCTGAAACCGCACTGGCACAGTTTTAATTTGAACTCTTGGTTTGTACTGCTCTATATCAATGTCATCTGGCTTGGGAGGGCTGACACAAATGCTGGTAATTAACTGATTCTGTATGTCCATGCTACCATCCACAAATCTTTGGTATGCATCACTGGCATCATCTGAAAACAATAATGTTTACAGTTCATTCTTGACAGTGACATTTCCATAAAACATATATTATGATGAAAAATTTACAGTCAGGTTATAATAAAATTTCACTCAGGTTATGATGCATATGCATTTAATTTCAATGCATCAGCCTAATCCATCCATCTCCAACTGTAATGGCTATTAAACTTTCAGTGACCACATGCATCTTGTCCAGATTATTTTACCATAATTCAGTACCAACAGTATTGCACACAATTTCCATCAAAATTGAACTGGTTGCCCATGAAGCTCCTGTTTGCACTATAATATCATTACTAAAATGTCTAACTAAACTTCTTCCTCAACATCCCCAAAAGGTCTCTTTGTTTTGCCATTATACAGTTTTTGTGTGCAAAATCTTCCGGTTATGACAGACTTGAATACTGATTGACAGAAACCAGCTGGGGGTTTAGGGGGGGGGGGGTCAGCTTGGATAATGTGATGTAGATAAGGCAGACTAGTAGCAGATTCACGGACTTTGATGGTTACGTAGTAGTTACATCTTCACAGGACCAAAGCGCAGCATGGACAGATGATCAATGCGCTTCATACATCAACACTTCAAACAGCTGTCGCAGTCGGTCCTCTCAGCTGGACACAATGTATTTAACCTGCAATTGGTCTGAGGCTCTTCCTGAGATATCCCTTTTCTTTCATGTAACACCCCTTCGACATAGCATAGCAAGTAGATGTGGCTGTCACCCGACAGGTCCTCGATATCAATTGCCATCCACCCTCCCTTCTTTTGGCTGTCAGCTGCTTAGGCTATGTGTGCATCGTGCCCCCCCCCCCCCTTCTTCCAGCATTCAGGCCACATGACATTGCATGCTACCCTGCTACTTCCCCATGTAAACAACAGCCTGAGGTTAGTTTCAGTCTTCAGTTGGTAGCAGCGATGACAGGATGTTCATAACGGTACAGGTGGCTGATTCAATCAGAGACATTGGATAATTTAGATGCTACAGAAGTTACCCATAACTCCAACTGAGAGGACCAACTGCTGCAGCCATATGAAGTGTCGAGGTATGAAGTGCGGCAATCATAGCGCTGTCCATGCCATGCTTTGGCACCGGATGCGGGTACCGTGAAGATGTAACTGCTATGTAACCATCAAAGTCCACAAATCTGCTGCTAGTCTGCCTGATCTAATTCACATTATCTAAGCTGACCACCACCTCCCCCCCCCCCCCCACACACACACAAAAACACAAAAACTATGATTTATTACAAAACTTGAACAAAGTTGAAGTTTTTCAATTTAAAAAAGATACTAAGAAACAAGCATATGACAACCATGATACATCATTACAAGCAATAAATATGAAAAATAACAACCAAATAACATGTCAATAATTGTACATTATATCTACATAATACCATTAAACATGAAGAATAAACACACCAAATAACAAGCCACTAATTGTACAATATTTATGCATATGTTCTTTATGTATTTATATGTATCATATGATGCCTTATTAATTGGGCAAAGGGGGTACATGTCAGCAGTAGGCATCCACATTTTGTTTTACTATAGGCTTTTATTCAAAATGATGTTTATTTGAAGGTGAACACTTTGTCATCTTAGCTTACAATTGATTGTTTTACTATAGGCTTTTATTCAAAAATGATGTATATTTGAAGGTGAACACTCAAGTCACCTTAGTTTACTGTTTTTTGTGGGAATTTGCCCAGTGGAAGCTAGCATGTGCTCTATTGGGGGGTTCAGTGAAGCTGGTTTGCATAAGTGAATGCCCTTTGTAATCTTTTGCGCAAGAAGTTGCAAGAGGTCACAGCATCACTTCTGGGCTGATTTCTGAGTAGGCATTTCTGATTTCTGCGAAGCAATACAAATGCCACCACTGTTGCAGTTGCAAAAATTACCAGGGAAAGGGGATGGAGGGTGGAGAAAAGTGTCTTTGTGTCATATTTTGGTGAGTTCGTGGAAAAAATGCGTTTTGCAGCGTCCTATAGCATGAGCAACTAAGTTATTGCTTGTGGCTAGACACATTCTGACTCCAAAAATGCCTTTAAAATTCGCAAATTCATTGTCACTGCCTTCCATTGTAAAGAAAGTTCACACCAGAAGTAAAAGCAGCCAAGGGACTTAAGTGATACCAGGCAAAATTCAAGGGAGTTAACAACCCCACCTGAACCGCCCAATAGCTGATGTACCCCCCAAAAACATAAATGGCGAGTTACAAAGATTTTTCAAATTATTATTATGTCCAATAATATATATATATATTTGTTGTTTTTGTTGTTATACAGCTGCATATACAAGTGTGTTTGTTTGCTTGTGTGTGTGTGTGTGTGTGTGTGTGTGTGTGTGTGTGTGTGTATGTGCATTTTAACATGTCTTATGAAACAGGGCTCGACATTAAGGACTGCCAAGGGCAGGTAAACCCAGCAGTTGGGCATCCCATCTACTTGGGTGGAGAAAAGTGTCTTTGTGTCATTTTCTGGCTGACCAGAAGATCGCAAGTTTGTGGAAAAAATGCGTTTTGCGGCATCCTATAGCATGAGCAATAAGTTATTGCTTGTTGCCAGACACATTCTGACTAGGGGCCTCCAAAAATGCCTTTAAAGTTGGCAGTGTAAAATTCACAAAATTTGCCTCCCTGGTCAAATTTGCAAAATTCGACCAGGCAGGTGATATTTTTCAGTTACAAGTTCTGCAAGTCTATTTTACCCCTTCCCCACCCTTCTCTCTCTCTCTCTCATCATCATCTCTCTCTTGCTTTAATGAAGCAAACCATTTTCTTTTTTTCACACAAACATCAATCGACAGGTCCACAGTTATCTCCCTTGAAATTTGTATCAACAGTACAAAGAACATGTTCTGTGATTGGCAGCTTAAATGTCAATCAGTCATTGAGCAAATTTGTTGAGAAGCTGAAAAGTTGTACTAGTTATTGAATGGGGCACTAGCGGCTTGGCAAATTCCCACACAAAAATGGTAAACTAAAGTGACAGAGGATTCACTTTCAAACATGCATTTTTTAATAAAAGTCTATAATAAAGCAATCAACAATAAGCATTCACATTGAAAAATACATAATGCTAAATAAATGCCTAAAGTAAAACAATCAAAAGAAAAAATGTAGATGCCTACTGCTGACACGTGCCCCCTTTTCCCAATTGATAAGACATCATGATACATATAAATACATAAAGAACGTATGTATACATGATTGACTTGTTATTTGGTGGGTTTATTCTTTATATTTAATGGTATTATGTAGATATAATGTGCAATTATTGACTTGTTATTTGGTGTATTATTTTTTCATATTTATCACTTGTAATGATGTATCATGGTTTTCATATGCTTGTTTCTTGGTGTGTTTATTAAATCTACAAACTTCAACTTTGTTCAAGTTTAGTCATAAACAAATGATTGAACATTATATTTTGCATGCTGGCTTTCAAACAACAACAAAAGCATGAACAATGGGTTTTCTCCTACAGACCTGACTTGCCTCCCCTTTTACTGTCATTGTGTCAGGCAGTGTAAATCATATAACCATGCTCTTCAAACAATCTTTTGGTTGTTAACTGCTACTGAATAACAACAATAATAATAATTGAGGATTTTCTAAGAACCATTTACCCATGTGGGAGCCCAAAATGCTTTACAATCAAACTAACAGCAATCACATGCTCACACACACTTACAGACATAGGGGTGGGGGTGTTAAAATGGTTGTGAAAAAGACAGATGGTTTAGAGATAATTATCAAACAGATGAGTTTTGAGGGCAGTTTTGAAAAAGAAAGTCAAATCAGAGTGGTGGAGCATTAGAGGCAAACTGTTCCAAACAGATGGGCCTGTGCAAGAAAATCTTTCGCCAAATCTTTTTGTGTATACACAGGGGTTGACAACGGTATGGGTATTAGACATATGGACGATGATATGGATATTGCAATTGCATATGAGCGAGCTCTCTCTATGTTTGTGAATTAATACAGGTGTCTGCCATGTCATTAGAAGAATATTTTAATGTTGGTCAGTTGTTAGTCTGTTTGGTCTTTTATGTTAAAAAAACAGACATAATTATGGAGATCTAGGTATACTGTTTTTCAAGGCTACATCTACAACCAATTTGTTTTTGTCCAGTGTGAAAAAATTGCTGTAATATTTGATTCAAGTCATCCTTTGGTCAGGTAATTATGTACAAGCAGCCCAAACCCTACTCTTCTCATATACATGCAATTGTTTCACACTTTGTATGTGCGTGCAGGTATGTACTTACATGCCTTTATGCGTATATGGCATTATGAATGTTTTCTTCTTGTTTCATAGTAACTGTTCCTTGCAATACTCTTTACACTTTTGAATGGAAGACACTCTAGAAACAAATCCCATTATTATCATTATTGTTGTTTTTATTATTTACATTTACATTATTATTACTATTAAATGTAATTTGTGACCACTGCAATCTGAAATATATGCCAACTCTCAGCCTTAATTTTCTAGTTAGTTAAGCTAGTAACTAGACTTTAAATGTCCTGTCACTGAACAGGGTTACCACTGGATGATCAAATTCATGTAAATAAGCAAATGTACATTTCAAAACTATTTATATATATATATATAAACCCTTTCTCAAGTCAAATCCACAAAAGCAATCCATACACAAACATACAAAAATACAAAACACAAATTTTGCAGAGTTAATCCCTTCAATATTGCCCTTCTTAAAAAAAAAGTATATAAGGTTAGGATGTGCTGGTATTATTGATCATTCCATCTAATTTATACTAGATCAAAGAGAGAGAACAATTAAGTATGGTAAGTAACAACAACAAAATTTAAAAAACATCTATAAATGCATAATGGCAAATACCAGTACGATATGGCAGCATGCAGCACATATATCACCAACTACTGTATCCTAGCTGCTTAAGAGCCACTCAAAAAAGTCTACCTCTACACAAAAAATGTTGAAGAATCTAAAAAAAAGTCAGTAGCCATCAGCTGAAAAATAATTAGTCCCTAGCAGTTTAGCCATTTGCACTGTAGCACAAATTAATAAACTATAATAACAATGGGTATTTAGAGTGCCTACCTGCACAGGCCCTAGGCACTTACACATTCTTTAAATGTACATGTTTTGAAGATTCAAATTTCAATGCATATAAAACACACACACACACACACGCGTGCACGCACACACACACAGAGTCATATATCAGGGCAATGGGACTGAAGAAAGGGTTTTTGAAAAGAGGTTTTCAAGATCTGACAGAGGTAGAATAACAAACAGAAACAGAGTTGGTTCCAGATAGCTGGAGTCTTGTAAGCGAAAGAGCACAGACTAATGGACAAATTAAGAAAGAAAAAAAGAAAACACTTTTTATCAGCATGCAAAAGTTGGCATTTACTTTGGTTCAATGTTAGTGTCAGTGCAAGGTTTAGGCTGAATAAGAGTAATGGACACGTTTGTTAACCCAAAGTTTGGTGTGGACCCCCCCAAAATAGCAGTAGAAAAGTAATTAGACAGTTTCAGTATTATGTACACACACTTTAATGGCCTCAAATGACTGCAGTATTCCCTCTTTTAGGAGTTTGTTTAACAAAATGGACCAATCAGTATGTGCCATGGTACATGGTAATTTCTCTGATGAGATAATAAAGTAATCTTGAATCTTGAATTCCTGGCATTTTTGCCTTAACTATTGTGGTATGAATTGATCACTGAAAATCTTTTGAAATAGAAAAGGCTCTGGCCAGTTGTGTACACTTCAGCACTGACATTCTTGTTCTCAGCTCAGTCTTACACTAGAGTTTGCATCAGCATTTTTTTGAGCAACTTCAGGGTCAGTGTTACAATTCTGTTTAGGCTAAAATTAGGTTTAGACCAATAACACACATTTTTCATGACCATCGGACCCTTGCTATGTCCATCTGCTCTTGAATGCAGATGCAACTGACCTATGATTTGTAGGACTGCTCAGCCCATTTTGTAAGAGTAGCCTGTGCACAAAATCACAGAATCCTCAACAAGATAAATGCGGTCACAACAAAAGAGAAAGAACTAGAATATTACACAAGCATCAAACACAGCATCTTTGAGGTCTTGTGTGTCATAGTAATGGGATGTTGTAATACTTAGATGTTGAACTAGTAGATGTTGGACTAGTGAGGGTCCAGAGTGTCAAAAATGCATGAACTGCTCTAACATATTGTGATTTATCAAGTATGGCAAATGAAACAGGCCAATCTACCAAGTGATAGTGCAAATCATTGTACAAAAAGTCACTGAGCTATGGACACTTAACAACAGGGCATAGAGGGATTTAAACATAACAGATAATTCACCTGTTTTTATGATGGATTTCCAATAATCCAACACGCATTTCATTTTCTTTACTGTATCTTCATACATTTCCAGTTCCTTTGCCCTCAACTGCAGTGCACAGTCTGCTCTTCCTCTGTTGTTCAGAACCACCTGTGTCACCTCAAGGAACTGATGCTGATGGCACAACAGCCACTGGACCTTGTAAACTCTGATATCCCCACTCATCAGGCACTCCACAAGGTCCGTAATGTAATGAACAGTTTTCTGAACTTTCCTGGCAACATCTCTAGCCAGGCAGTTTCGTCCCCCTGAAATTGAATGAGAAATTCAAACCTTTTTAGTTTTGAATATTTTACAGCTTCTTCACCTAAGGTGACAGCCTAAATGACAGCCATGTTTTTTCGGGCCATTACAGAATGATGCATATCAAACTGTCCCTGTGGATACAAACCACAAACTAATAATAATAATACTGTACATTTATCAGGTGTTCCTCAGCGCCCAGAAAGCTCACATGATACATATTAACATATAATACAATATTCTATACACACGTAGAGCACAGTCCTACCAAAACAATTTCCATAAGGTATTATATTCACACACACACACACACACACACACATTCTACACACACACGCTACACACACACACACACATTCTACACACACACACACAATGACTGTAAGTAAACATGGTGCTTAACGTCCACATAAACCATATGGCTTATTGGGGATGGGACAATGACTGTGGTGGTGGTGGTGATGTTGACATATTAGGGACAAATTGTGACCAATGCCGAAGCACGGTTCCATAATTCTTTACGTCCACAGAAACCAGAAGGCTCGTTAGGACGGATTGCCCAGGATGTCCACCTCGACTCTCACACAGCTCCTGAACTATGGCAATGACTGTTGCAGAAACTGGATATTTATACTAGTTGGGGCAGAAATACTGTGAAAAGAAGGTTTTCAGTTTGGCTTTAACAGATGACAGGATTGAGCAGTGTCTAAGGTCTTGTGGGAGTGAATTCCAAATGTGGGGTTCAAAGCAAGAGAACGTGTGAAAGCCATGCGTCTTGTGTTTGTATGGCTGGATTTTCAGCATGTCAGAAGAAGAGTGTAGAAGCAACAACAACAAAAAGGTAATTCATGATGATCACATTAACAATCATTAATACAAGCATAATAAGATAAACAGTTCTCCTTCTGTGCTATTTTTGTTGTTGTTGTTGTTGGTTAAAGTGGAAAAAGAAAAATGTCAAGCATGAAAAGACACGGAAACACAGTAGTTTCAGAAAGTAAGAAACAGAAATAAGAAAATTCATCTGATAAGACTAACTTCACTTTCATGATACTGAACACAATATGCATAATATGAACACAATATTCATAATAGGAAGTTTAACTAAATTGAATAAGCATATAAAATAAAAAAATTGGTAAAACTTCAACACTGCTGTTACCTTGAAAAATAGCCAATGTCACTGAAAGTGTTATGGACAGGTGGTATAAATGAGCAGTACCATCATGCAAACGATCATCAGGTTTATAGATCCAAGCAAATCATAATGTTAAAGTTTCTGACATGTCAGACACTCAAGCATTAATAATGACATGTAGTCGGATTTTATCATGGAAGTCAAAAGTTATTGGGTGTCTTTGACTGGTTAATAAGGCATTGTGTTCAGTCTGATTAACTTCCTGTCACCCCACTCATGCTCTTTTACAGTTACAGGCTATATTACTACATCTAAGTGGTCATTGATCACTGTAAATCTTCTCCCAGTTTGTACTTATTTCTACACAATGCCCAGGTAGGTGTGGAAAGGTCTGAATCTTGATCTGAAACATTACATTTCAAAATGATAAAGAGCACAAAAGGGAGTGTGGTGATTTTGTCAGGGAGTTGTAAATGTATCTGCATTTTGTTTTCTGTATTTTTTTCCAAAACAAATATATAGCCTTCCCAGTGCCCCCCCCCCCCCCCCTTCCTGTGTTGTTTGTACTTATTTGTACTTATTTCCTTGGATTTGTGAGTTTGTGCACATGGCCTGGGTGACTGTGAGGTTATATTATTCTACATTTTATTTCTTGCTTTATGTTGTTACGATTGCAAAGCATGTGGTTTTTGTACGGAAAAGCATTTAAGAAATTCCCACTATTATTATTATCTAAAAACTGATCAGTTGCGTGTAAGTTGTGACTATAAAAAGAGTGGAAGACTTAATAGTGGTTTAAAAAAATATATAAAAATGGCCCATTCCCATTAAGGTTATCACAATTTATAATCTGTCACAAATCCAGATCTGACTCAATAATACTAAAAGAAAAAAGTAAATGGTCCTTGTCTTCCTTCTCATTTTTTTCTGTGACAGTCTGCTAGTTTGTGTATTTTTTTCCAATTTTATTTCTAACTACTGGTAACACCAAGATTCCTGGCTTGTGGGCGAAATTATAGTAGCAGACGATATTGGCGGCCATTTTGTTTTTTGATTGCCGGCTTTACAGCCGCAATGACGTATTTATTTATAATTTTGTAAAACTTCAGAAATTAGGTATTTATTGCAATTTTATATATTTATAGCTAGTATTTATGATGCAGACTTTCAAAATATTTTATAGAAGTAGGAACAGGGCTTAGATTAGATGGATTGGGGATTTGCAGATTTAATCGGTTGCAGAACTGTGATTCTGGCGCCGAATTTGGTGTGTGTGTTTGTTATCCAGGCTTATTTCTTGATTTTTAGGTAAATAAGTAAGACTGCATATATAGTGAATGTTTTGTGTATTTTAGGGCCCTAGGTTCGAACCTGTAATAGTTTTTAGGGGTATAGGTCATGTTGTAATTAATTTGAGGTTAATTGCTGCGAATGCGGTTCCACGGCTGGGCTCACAGAGTTAATCTTAAATTAGCTTCATTTGATAGACTAGATAACAAGGATAATTTTTGATAGATAAGAAGATAATGGTCCGCAGGTTTTGGCATTTTAAACCGCGTTATAATGTGTTTAGTACTTTTTGAGTTAGGGCCCAATCAAAAGTTAGAAGAAACACAAGCTAGTACTAGTAGTTTGAAGTGCCTCGGGCAGCCTGCACAGATTTTGCTGGACAGTACTGTCCGTGTGGTCCGCCCAGCTGATATAAATACGAGGCAAGTGCAGCAGGTGGCAGCCATCTTGATTTAGTGTTCCATTGGCCTGGGTCCATGACTGCATTTCAGCCACAAGTTCGGGAGAATCACCTTGTTGCCAGTAAGTTGGATAGCCATTTGCTCAGTTGTTGTGTTGTTTATGCTTTGATGTATGATACTATGTATACATGTGTTGATTAGTTTGATACTCACTGCCACTGGTTCAGGTTGTTTTGTTTATTCAGTCATGTTGCTGCTATGAATAATGTCATGGTGGAAGGCCAAATTGAGTGATGTATTTTGACTTAGGATGTGGTCAGTAGCAGGAGAATTACAGTAACACTATGATGTGTCCACCTCAGTCCAATACTGTAGGATGTGTGGTACTAGGCTAGGCCTAGTATGTGAAGTTACTTGCAATTTAAGGAAACATCTAGTCAATAAATTCCTAATATGCAATTGCAAGACAGTCATGTGTAAAGTGTAACATATTGCAAAGTTGCAATGCTTTATAGAGAGGTGGCTAGACTATCAGCTGCCATATGTGGAAGTTGTCTGCTACAGTGATAGACTACTGTCAGTTTGTATTATTGGTCACCCCAAGTGCCATCTTACAAGAGTAGAGTGCCGGTTGTTAATAATTGTGGATGTGGGCACCATTGCTCATTCATAAAGTATTCTCTTCAAGGTCAAGTGTCAGTATACCCATAGATAGCATGCAAGCTGGCCAAACAGAATCATAGTTTTTTTTGGCATTCACACCTGGCTGACTGACTCGGTGGCAGTGTAGCATTCGTGACCTGTCCTTATTCTATTTTGCTTTGGTTTGACTGGTTAATCTAGTCATTGTAATATATATATATATATATATATATATATATATATATATATTAGATATAGTATGTAGTATTGTATTTGTAGTATTTGTTCATAACTGGTCATAAGTTTTACTTATTGACTTAGTCATATTATAGTTTGTTTGTTTTTCTTGTTTATAAAGTTCATAACTGTTTCACTTAGTGACTTGGATTATATTATAGTTCTTATGATGATCTATTATTTGTCTATAAATGTTCATGACAGTTTTACTTATTTAGTTATATTATAGTTATTGTTAATGACAGTTATATTATAGTTATTGTTGATTTAGTCATAGTTATTTTTTGTTTTGTTTATAAAGTTCATAACTGTTTCACTTACTGACTTGGATTATCGTTCTTATGATCCGTTACTTGTCTATAAATGTTCATGACAGTTTTACTTATTTAGTTATATTACAGTTATTGTTAATGACAGATTTACTTATTGCCTTAGTCATATTATGGTTATTATTATGTTTTTACACTTACACCTCAGGAGTGATTATGCTTCTAGTATGGCCAGAATGCCCTGTATATAAATTACAGTGATGATTGACCCCCATTATTACATTTTGGTGTTCAGTTACTGTTGTAATTATTGACCCAGCCCCTGTCTGTCTGTAATCTTGTTGTTTTAGATGGCTTGTTTGTTTTGTATGTGTACACCTATGGTGTTGGTAGTCTTTTAAATTCTCTCTCCCTCTGGCATGGTGTGAATGTATTTCATTGAGAGTATTATGTAGTTGTTTCATATACTTTGATGAAATGTTCCATGCAACCTTCCCCTCACCTCTGATATGACTGGTTGTGTAAATAAAAGTATCCCTAGCGTGTGCCTGAGTCAAGATGAGTGATAGTTGTGGACTGATAGAATTGTGCTGTGACATGATGGTACATCCATCATACTGTGTTCATAACAATGGTTTTGTGATGTTTCCCCCCTTACACATGGTCAGTACTGCAGTTGCTTAGTTTTATAGTGGTTTCAGATTATCAAGTTCTAGAATGGTATGTCATGTTGCTTTATTAATTGTTGGGTGAGTACTTATGTCACTTAGAGTTGTATGCATTTCAATGAGAGAGTATTATGTAGTTGTTTCATATACTCTGATGAGATGTTCCCTGCAACCTACCCCTCAATCCCTTAATATGCTTGAATGCGAATGATGGCGAGATGTTATTAATGGATGTTGTTCTGTGATGCGTCCATTCCGTGTCAAACGGTGTCACTAGTAGTTGTTCTGTCAACTTTGACTTACAATGTTCCTTCAGTTCATGCATATTGTGGTTAGTGCATTTTATTATTTTATACATTTCATTGAGAGTACTATGTGGTTGTTTCATAGGCTCCAGTGTAATGTTTCAGGCATAACAAAGACTTAGTACTATATTATAATTTTGGATGTTGATTTCAAAAACATTATATGCTTATATATTATTATGTGTAAATAACGTATGCTCGGCTGGACCTACAATTGTGTTTATTGTTTGTCACAGCGTACTGTCTTCACAACCAATAAATGGTGAAACATCTATTTTGAGTCTGGAGTCTATTCCCCACGACCTGTCACATTTCTTTTCCTTTTCCATCTTATTGTTTTGCACCTTCAACTTGTCATTTTTTTCAATATTATTGTGTCTGTCCACTGTGAAACACTAGACACCTCACACATTTGATTCATGAATCATTTAAACTGAGGCATGTTTTCAGTCACTACACAAGTAAGTAAGTAAGTAAGATCTCCCCACTGACAATCCACACAACTGTGTCCCCAAAATTGGTGAAAATGTAGAAACTAACCTGTTCATATTCCAGTTCCATTTCTAAAAGCACACATCAGGACATCATCTACTAAATGACATCACAACTCCACAGTAACTAATTATTAGTGAACAGAAACACTACTAACATCCCACTGTGTTCAAAATTGTTAGTTTTCAATGAACTGAGACTGAAGAGAGCACTGAGGTGCTGGAGTGTCCAGAAGACGGGATGGAGGAAGGGGAGGGAGAGGTGTAGTGGTGAGGGGGGGATGGAGGAATGGCAGATAAGTATCATTGGTGGGGCTGCCACAAGTATCATTTTTGTCACGACAAAACACATCTTTTGTCGCAACAAAATATTTTTGTTGCGACAAAGTTTTCTTGCAACAAAGAAACAAATACATAAAAGTATGCTTGTCGCAACAAAACGTTTGTTGCAACAAAAAACGATACTTGTGGCAGCTGCTGCCAATGACAGATAAGGGCTGACTTAGGCGAGAGGCAGACAAAATGGGAAAAAGAGGCTGGGAGAAAATCTGCCACTCTGCGCAATGCCAACAAAATTGCCCACCCACCCTAACCCATTTTCCTATCATAAACTTTGCTCTTAACTTGCATTGTTGTGCTTGTAATATAGCACTCTAATGCATTGTTTATGATTGGCTGACTGTGAAAACGGTGAAAGGACCACTTTGACCAGATGTTTGTTACCTGACAGTATCACTTGTCCAGTCTATGTACATGTGGGGATGAAAGGTGTTGTCTGTAATTAATTAAAGGTGTTGTCTGGTGTTTTACACCCAGTCAACCAGTGCATTTATATGAGGGCAATACACATTTTGTCATCATATATTACTTTTTTAAAGTGTATATGTGTCAAAACTGGTATATGTACAATTTTAAAATCACACTTAAAAAGGGAAGACACAAACATAACCAAAAATGATCTTGTTTAAATTTTTCAAAAAATACTGATCTCTTTCAAAAAGTTAAAAAAATTATTCTCGGGCAAAATTTCCTGAAACAACTCACACAGTGACTGAGCTGTAAAGTGGCTCTATCTTATTCCAATCATTGGAGCCAACATGAAAGCAGCTTTCCCTGCAGCTGAGGAGCTGGGGCAGGACATCACCAGTAAGTCCCTTACAGAAATCCTGCAGGAAATTTTCAGAGGCAAACTCCCAGACTTTGCACTATGCATGCCCTCTCTGAGGTCTTACCTAAAGATAGTCTTATCTTACTTCATTTGATATTCAAAAACGCGCTATAAAAAGCTATTCATTTCATGTAGAATCACATGCAAGCGCAGTGAGTCTGCTCGAGAGCGGAGAATAGCGCTATATAAAAGCGATCAATAATAATAAAGATGAAACAAGAGCCTTCTTCGGTTGGACAATTAAGACAAAAACTCCCCATTTGGAGTAATATTACATCAGATACAGAAGTCCTGAATACAGTCCGAGGAGTCACTATTAAATCTGATCAGGAACCTAGCACATGTCCCCAAGCCATGCAAAAAATGCCTCTCTACTGCAGAAAATCGGATCATCAATAATGAAGTAGTAAAACTGTTGCAAAAAGCAGTCATTTGAGTGTCAGAACCAGAGGAAGGGCAAGTAATTTCCCCAATTTTTGTCAGAGGAAAGAAGGACGGATTGCACAGAATGATCTAAACCATAAGGCTCTGAATAACAAAGTGGAATACCAAAAATTCAAAATGGAAACTGCCCAGACTGCTGTACAGCTAGTAACAGAGAACTGCTATTTTGCATCCACTGACTTGTGGGACACATGCTACTCTGTTCCCATCCATGCAGATTACCAGAAATATCTGAAGTTTCACTGGAGAGGCGTTTTGTACTGTTTTCAAGCAACGGCGATGGGCCTTGCCCCAATTCCCCGAATTTTCATGAATACTTGCATGACTTGGGTCATGTTCTCACTTCTTTCATTGACAATAGTCTCCTGGTAGGAGAAACGGTAGAAGAAGTTTGCAAGAATGTTAAAGACACCATTAAAATCGTTGACTCCCTGGGTTTTTCCCATGACAAAAAATCACAGCTCTCACCCTCACAGGAGATAACCTACTTAGGGTTTGTTTTGAATTCCACCTCCATGACCATAACCCTCATGGAGGAACGAAAAAGGAAAATCTATCGTGTGTGCTGACCTCTTGAAGCAAGATCAGAGAGGTGGCTTCCTGCATTGGTTTGATGGCATCAAGTTTCCTCACTGTTCCCTTAGGGCCACTTATTACCGGAGCTTGGAACGAGACAAAATCCACGCTCTGAGAGAAAGGAAAGGAGACTGGGGAAAACCCATGACACCTTCTGACAAAGAGATGAAATCGCTTGGTGGGTTGAAAATGTGTGAGGGTAAGTGGCTCCAATCCGAAGGCCTGACCCAACAGACCCCTCTCACTTAGATTTTTGCGCATGCGCAATGGACTGGCATGTGAAATCTGCCGGAAGTAGGGTGGAACACGTCAGCTGGGTTGCTGGCCGAGCACATAGCTGTATTTCCCTAATACTAGTAGTAGTCAAAAACTTGCATTTCACGGTGACAAGATGGGTGCAAAAGATCACTGCCGTGTAATCCACTGCACCACTGGTCAAATAAAAGCCAGGAATCCCATGAAACGTCTATCATTTAATTTCAGTAAAAAGGCAAAGTATCGTATTCCGCAGCACTGACTCGAGAATGATCCCCGGCCCAGTCTGTTGAGAATGAAGTTTTTGTTTTTTACATTGCTGGTTTTTTTTCAATCTTACTCAAGTGTACCAGCTGTGCACTTAATTACTACAGCATATACCACTGTTGTTAGAACAAGAGAATGTGTGTGCGTGAGGGAGGCCGGGGGAGGAATGCGGCATTAACTGATTAGGCTGTTTTGCCGGCAGGACGTGTCACTAGTGTCATGTGCATGTGAGGGTGAGTGTGTTGCTGTGTTGAGACCTTTAATTTCTGATCTCTTATCTTACATTTTACTATAATTATGTACAATTGTTTAGGCTAATTCTCTCTCTCTCTCTTTCTCTCTCTCTGTAACAGCTTTCACTAATTTCATGCTGATTTTCATCCTGTTTTAGGAATAATTTATGAGGCTACCTGGCTTTGTCCATTATTTGTGTGTGCGTGAACGCGTGCGCACCCGCGCGTGTGTGTGTCAGTCTATGAGAGAGAGAGACTGAGATATGAGGGTGGGTGTATGTATGTGTGTGTGTGGATGTGTGGGAGGCGGTGATATGGAGTATGGGTGTGCGTGTGAAGGCAGACAGCATGAGAATAGTGATTATACTTGTGCCTCTATATAGCCTATTAATCATATTTGAATGTGCGAGCTACTGTTTATTTTACAGTGCATTTCTGTAACCAATATTATTATATCTAATAATGTTTATGATATCAGTATTGTCTGTCTGTGGTTGCGCTCTCTTAAATTTTGAATCATTTATACATGGCCATTTTCTTTCTTTCTTCTTCTTTTATTTTTTTAAATTTAATATGTTCTGGTTTTGTTGTTTTGTTTGTTTGTTTTTTATTTGGTTTGCTTGTTCCTTTAAATGGAATAAAGAAGTACTTAGCTTCACCTCACAAAATTAATAGAAATGGTGGACTACCAACAAACCTAATGGTAAACATCCCCCTAAACCACAACAGCCAAAAGACTATAGCCTGCAGTAAATAAATAATAGGTGCGAGTTGAGCGACTCAAGAGCTTTGTCATTTAATTAAAGTATGGAATGCATAAATACTCACACCAAAAGCAATAGCATAATAATACATCACTACACATACTTAGTCATACAAAACAAAGTGAAACTGACGCACACTGAAACACAAACACCCCGCACTCATAGAGTCGCCTGCACACGCGCACTCGCACTGACGCACACACACACACACACACACACACACACACATGTGTTCACAGGTTTCCATGCACGTGCCCACACACACATACACGCACGCACACCAACCCCCACACACACACCTAGGCGGATCGCGCGCACAAGGCGCGCACTTGTGCTGGTGTACACTAAATGCCCCCCCACCCCCTACCGCACCCTACCGGCTTGCCCTGAAGGGATTTTTTTAAAATAAAATAATAACGACAATGGCCAGCCAGGTGCCGGAGCTTCTTTGTCAGTCAATGGATTGAATTAACTGGAAATTTTACGAAGCCTGTGGGCATCTAAAATGATTCAGCCCGGTCAAATCTCAGTACACTCTAAGTCAGTGTCAGCACATTCCCCCCTACATCCGCACTGAAGGGGTTGTAGAACTTTGTAGCCAACTCTGATTGGTTGTTGCTGTGCGACAGTGAGATAAACGAAAGGGGTCTACTCTCACACTAAAAACGGACAGTGCCAAGTTACACGGATGGGGCGTGCTGCTTGTAAAAACGGAACAGGAAGTGCAAGGCCTATGGACTGAAAGAGAGAAGCAGCATCATATAAACTACCTTGAACTCCTGACCGTACTCTTTGTGCTGAAATCGCTCCTGGCAGAAGAGAGAGATAAACATCTCAGATAACACTACAGTAGTCAGCTGTGTGAACAAACTAGGGTCAAAATCTGAAGAGCTTGATGACCCAACTTAATTTGGCAGTGGTGTGAAACCAGACGCCTTTGGGTCAGCGCTGCTCACATACCTGGAGTAGAGAATGTCGAAGCCGATACCTTGTCTCACAAAATGCATGTGGACACTGAATAGAAATTAAATTCTGACCTGCAGGAAGCACTCATTTTCCTTGGATTTCAACCAGAGATTGATTTATTTGCCTCAAGAATAAACACAGTTCCTCAAATACGTAGCCTACAGGCCTGATCATGGCACTTATGCAGTAGATGCATTTTCACTGAACTGGGGTGCATTGAACTTGTACTGCTTTCCTCCTTTCTGCCTCCTACCGAGGGTGCTAAGAACGATCAAAGAAGACAGCGCAAGGGGTGTAATGGTGGTGTCTGCCTGGAGAAATCAACCCTTCTGGCCGATGCTGCTGAAGCTTCTTACAGCAAGACTGGTTCTTCTCTCTGCGTGGCAATGGCACGTTCAACGCTGAGCTGTTTTCTCAACCCATATGGAGGGGCTCCATTCGGACAGAATGTTTTGGTGAAAAGGCTAATGA
This sequence comes from Alviniconcha marisindica, assembly GCA_018857735.1. Taxonomy (NCBI): domain Eukaryota; kingdom Metazoa; phylum Mollusca; class Gastropoda; family Provannidae; genus Alviniconcha; species Alviniconcha marisindica. The sequence goes on from JABMCL010003267.1 coordinate 191,928, forward strand.
AAGGAGTTTTTGAAAATAAACCCACTTTCCCAAAGCAGATCAGCACATGGGATGTAAATACAATTTTAAAAGAACTGGAATCATAGACTCCAATGGATAGACTTACTCTAAAAGAATTACCTTTGAAACTTTGCATGCTACTTGCTCTCTGCTTGGGGCAAAGGATTCAGACTCTATAAGCACTGAAAATAACACCAGACACCATGCAGTTGTTAGACACCAAGTGTACATTTTTTGTGAATTCTTTGTTGAAACTCTAGATGAGGGACTCATCTGGCCCTAATTGAACTCCATCAATTTTCTGATAACAAAGACATCTGGGTGATATATATGCATTCCATGTCTATTTGGAAAAGACCAAGTGCCTCAGAGGCAAAACAGAGAACTTGTTTATTACTTTGCTAGTGCTGCACAGGAGTGTGAGTGTGGAAACTATTGCTAGATGGTTAAAGTGGACGCTAGCACCTGCACGGATCAACATAAACAAATACAGTGGGCACTCAACCAGGTCTGCTGTGACTTCAGGGGCCAGGGAGGATTGTGGAGTGAACATTAAGTCCATTAAGAGAAGTGCAGGATGGACCAATGCTTCCACGTTTTGTAAATTTTACAAGAAACTGGAGACCACCAGCCTTGGACAGGCTGTCCTGGATCACTACCTCAGCTCCGAGAAATGAGGTAAGCATGTGCGTTGATGCATGTGACTGTTACTGTGTTGTAATCCTTACCTTCATAGCCACTGCTGCTCTCAAATCTCATGTGCACTAGAAGTGATGGTCTACAGGAAATGAGTAAGAATTGCAAACAATAAAGTGAGACTTACCTAGGAAGGTGAAGCTGTGTGTTGAGTCTTATGAATTTGTTGTAGACTGGAACGAAGTGCACATGCCCACCCTTTCTACTTACAGTTGTCACAAAACTTTCCCACCCTAACTCTAGTCTGATTAAGTCCAGACATAGGTATATAAGGACAATGCCTGAGAATACATGGATACCAAGTAGGGATTGTATGAGGTTTCATCCCTATCATCTGACACGGATGAGTTTAAGATGCTCAGACAATAATTTGTCAGTCACCTTTATGACAAGTTCCTTTGACAGTGTTTACTCAGGGCTTTAAATACTGACTGGCTGGGCAGTGCACATTTCTCATGTGCACTTCGTTCCAGTCTACAACAAATTTGTAAGAATCAACAAACAGCTTCACCTTCTTGCTTTATTGTTTGCAAATATGCCACATGAACACAGTGACGAAAACCAGATCAAGTCAAATGCAGCAACTCTCATCTACTATTCAAGTAAATACAAGTGTGTGTGCGTGTGTAGTGTGTGGGTGGGTGTCTGTGTGTGGAGGGGGGAGTGGGGTGGGGGGGTGGGGGGGAAATGTATGTGTGTGTGTGTAACTTTTTTTCTGCAAACCATTTACTCAGTCAAAGCATGCATACCTTGTTCATGGTCCCTCAGCAAGGAAAGATACATGACCAACGGTTTCCATGTGAAAATAAACTCCAGTCGTCCAACTGAAGTTGAAATCTGTTTTTCCCATTTCCTGTTGAACTGGTCAGACATGTATGTCTGGAGGACAGGTGTCTGGCTCATGTTATGCATTGTTGCCTTGAAGATCTCAGGCTGCTCAGCCTGCAAATAGGTGAAATGTTTGAGACAACAAAGAACAACTCATTTCTGCGCCTCAGTTGTTTGAAGTCTTGCTGAGAGACTTGGAAAAATCTCCGATAAATAAGTAATTTCCTTTTTCTCATTGTATACATGTGTGTGTAGGAATCTGGCATGGGTGCTTGGACAGCAAATTTAAAAAAATATATGTCTGATTCATTCGTTCGTTAGTACTGATCTTATGGTACAGGATCTTAATTACCATGGAGGCTTATAATTATATCTACGCACCTTTGTTGAATTGCATCAAGCATCCTGTTTGGATCCATAGGTCAATGACAGAGTGTTTTTACTTGCAAAACTAGTTACTTCTCTTTGCATAATACTTTCTAAATTCAGCACTTTAAAAATAAAATAAAAAAATCAACATTCAAAACGCACTGCAATTGATAACAGCACTTTCTTGCAGTTCTTCTCAATACAAGTCTCCCTTCCTTTAGAAAGTGTCTCAGGTGTATCAGCTGAGAGTATTCTCCAATGCTAATGGAGTCTATCACTTAGTGCTTTTCTTTCATTATAACTGGGCTGATATCCTCTCACCATTATGTGCTGGTAGTCACTGATGAGTTACTCAGGTACTGAAACCTGACCATAGCAACCAACTCAATAATGGTCCCCATCAGGATCAGATTTTTGATAACCCCACTGCTCTCTGTTTAACACTGTGGGCTAAAGATCTGATTTGGCTCTGGAGGGGACTGATACACCCAATAGGCTTTTTATTAAACAAGTAGGAATTTCTTCTCTTTTTCGGCAACATATTCACTCTTTTTAAGGTCTTCCAATGAATTATTTGCTTGTTTTTTTTCTGCACTTTAATATACACACAATATTATACATACTATTTAAAAATATTCAGAGTGTAAATATTCCATTGTTATCAGCCAGACAAAAGGATACGAAATCTAACCAAAAGAAAAAGGTTATGGGTAAAACCTAAAGCAAAATTGCGACGTTGCTCATAAATCAACAGAAACAAATGTCCAAACTACATATAAACTCTCTTCCATTTCTTTACAAAACTCTGCAGTTACACTTGTGAATTACAACCTACCATATGTGACCAACTCTCATGAAACCAGTCTTAACTCGTTTTGGGGTATTCTGAGATATATATAGTTTTAAAAACTGCAGATTCTGCTGACTATTTTGGTGTTTAAATGAAGACTGTCATCTAAAAAGTATTTAAGTTGTGGTCATTTGAAATTGTTAAGCGTAATGCCAGCCATTTTGAGAAAATGGCTCTGAAAGATTTTGTGTGTCATTTTGCATATTTTCCTTAGCTCCTTCTGAGTCAGTCGAACTTCCTGATTTTTTTCATGGTAATACATTGGATATGTCAGCATATGCAGAGGCTAATATTTTATTTTTAATTGGTCTTTATGTGGTGAATCATAACCATCTTCATCACAAAATGCTGGCATGTTGCTGTATAAGAACAAAAATTTAGTAACTTGACTCTGTGTTTCCATTCAGTTCTAATGCAAGAAAGAAAACATGTAATATGCTGTTAAAGCAAAATGATTAATATTTAATGAAAATCCGGAGGGGGTGTGGATTTGTGAGTTATTAATGCTTAGTCTAGCTCGGTGCAGAATAAGCAGTGAAAGACACGCAGACTGCATATTTTAACATCAGGTTCCAACAAGCATTCATCATTGGACCACTCTGGTCAGATCCATCAGAAATGAAGATATCCGTGATCAGGCTACTTAATTCATGTTGATCTGCAGCTGGTAAATTCCCCAATTTGCAAATATTCAGCAGAGAAGCAAGTCATCATGCCATTGCAAGAATGAAAACAACAATGACGGGAAGGAGTGAGGATATTTCCCCTAGTCGTTTTTTCAGCCAATCAAAGCAAGTACTTTGTTCGTTGCTATGAGAATGAGCGCTGGTATCTCTGATCAGTCGACATTCAAAGTTTGTAGAGCATACATTTGCCTCATTTGGGAGGACTGACCTATTTTAATCTATCTTGACACATCCAGCGGGAAGGTTCTCACAAAGAGCTTTCCAATGGTGTACTAATGCTGGGGTACTGTAGGGGGGGAAATATGTTTTATTCAACTGAATGTTGGTCATTCCGCATACACATTAGCATCTTTTATTTCAGGTAGGAGAATTTAAACCCACTTTTTAACAATTTAATACTATTTCTAAACCAAAATACCATAACTACATGATAATTTAAGGTCTAAAGAATATAATTCTGCAAAAAAGTGAAAATCACCCAAATCGATCCCTATTGGCTATTTCTGTGTCTAGGGCTGCTGCGACTTGGCACTGAATTGGTGGAAGCGGGCCACATATTTGGGTGTAAAGAAAAAAGGGCAAAAAAAGCACATAACCACCATCCATGGCTGAGCAGCCCAATGTGGTGGGAGTAAACAGTTTAAAACAGTACTGGACCTAGCTTCCTCAGGGTTCCTACAAACACAATTATCCAAAAGTTCTGAACTGTTCATACACCTTCAACTTGTAAACTACTATATTACTCACCTTATGGCAACACCTTATGGCATCACCTTATGGCAATGTTGTGATTATTTACAACTTTGTAAACTTTAGAAATTAGATACATTGTATATTTTTACATATTTACAGCTAGCATTTGTGATGTAGAATTTCAAAATAATTTATATATTATTTAAACAGTTGCAGACCTTAGAGCCTGGCACCAAATTTGGCTCTTGTGTTTGTGACCCTGACTTATTTGTTCACTGGTTGGGAGACAAGCAGGAAGACTGTATGTTGTGTTCTTTTAGACTAGGTCAAATCTGTGAAAAAGGGCTTAAATAATTATGAAGAGGTAGGCATTTCGAGGTAGAAGTGGGCAGATAGCTTTTTCTAAAGGATTTTTGTGTGCTCTTTCCATTTCTGGTGTCTGCCAAGGTGTCATATGCGTATTTTGTGCTGTAAAATTAAATATTCAAAATGGCTGCCGAAAACACTAAAAATCACTGAAAAACTCATAATGCATCTGAAATTTTACAAAAGGACTTCAATAATTACTAACTTTGGTCCTAATTTACAGTATAAGTGCACAAGAAAAAGAAACTTTTATTGTCTAATGTCCTTGTGGTGATATTTGCAATCTAATCAGTCAATCCGTAGAAGGAATAAAGTTGACTAATGAGGGGAAGGAAGCAACTTGTGTGATTTTTATGCCCAGTTAACTATGTGTCAGGGCGAATGACCACTGCTTGGCATTGTCAATCTGAGAGTCTGACAGAAAAAAACAAGCAAACAAAACAAACAAGCAACAGCATCAGCAGCAACAACAATAACAACAAGGCCACGTCAAGACATGAAAGCTTTGTAAACAAAATCCATATACATAAATTTTGAATGATCAATTATGTCTGAAATTAGAGTAGCATGATATAACACATCTTCCATGCCAAATTCAGTCTACAGATGCCTTTCAAAGTAATCGTTACAAACAAAATAATTATGGACACGTCTTTGTTGCAGGGACACTAATTATGGAAAGAAAGAGGGGGAAGAATTGAATGTTTGACAAAGGAGGGAAAACTAATGTTTCTGTGTGATTAAATAAAAAAATGAAAATAGTTTTGAAGATAAATTACTTGTTATCACAGAAAATACTTATACACACTTCTATAGTCATCAATGAAAAATGGGCAGAAGTGAAGGCAGAGAGAGTGAGTGAGTGAGAGAGAGAGAGAGACAGGGTGGCCTTTTTATGTTTTTTTAAAGGGCTGAACAATACTGATGCAATAATCACATTCCTCCAAGTGCCATGACTTTAGCAACTTAACAGATGTACGAAGGATTGGTATTTGGTGCTCATCAGAGTGACACGACATTAGCAACCAGTTAATAGATAATGTCAGTGAATGAAGCATTTCATCATTCTTCAACCATTGTAACAGATATTGCCAATGCAATGGCGTTTGCATGTTGCTGTGCATGGTAGACAAGACACTGTGCATTTGCAACTAATTTTTGTACATTCCTTTGTGCAAGCACAAAAGATGAGGTCAGCACATGCATCCGGACCTGAAGGAAGAGACTTAGGAGCTGATACAAAGACATTGTCTTCAAGCCTCCATCCCATGGTCTCAGGTGGAGTGCTGCAGATGACACTGTAGCCAAACTGCTGCCTGACAGTTGGCCTGTTTGATGTGAAAAGAGTGCATCATTTGTCAGGGGCAGAATTTCTGTCATAAATTATGGTCTCTGCGACTCATGACTGACCGGGCCATGTTGACAGTGTCTCACTTTTGCACACTGTATTTTACAAATGAAGAGTTCTGCATCTCAAGAAGATTTTCACTTTTCTCGGTGATTTCAGCAGACCCTAGTACTGCTGAAAAATAGTCCAGCAAGATTCCCTGCAAAGAAGTCGAATTCTGAAGCTGGTCCCTTTTTATGTCTGAATGATCCACAGTGGTATGAGTAGGGACATGCTGTCGTTTAATCCAGATTTTCGGACATTTCATTTTGTCAAAATGTACTAGCAGTAACACAGCAACATCTGTGTTGTGTGAAACAACAAAATGGTTGGATGCCTGGTTATTTAGTGGAGGAACGCCTTCATACTTGCCTCCTCATGAGAGGCCTCCAAATGGCTTGTGTCTATATCTGGCTTGGGAGACTCAATTTAAGTGGCATTGCTGAAACCACCACCAACTAAAATCGTCTTGTCAGCTGGTGTCTGTAGTATGAGTGGCAAGGACTCAGCTTTGTTTATTTTAGGATGGGATACGGTTTCCCATTCGGCAGGCAGGGTGATGACCCGACTTTCAGTCATTCTTCTGACTGGCTGGGAACCTTTGTTTATCTCTTCCTGGTTCCATGTTTGATTGAGGTTTCATAATATCTGTCAACGTTGATGCGCTTGAAAGCACGTCCAGCTTGCAGGTGAGACCTGATAAAACTATCGGCCAAATCTCCAAACACTGCTGCATGCTGAGCCTAGGAATCCCAATGGTAAAACAAACATTACCACCATCTTTCTTTCCTGTGCCATTGAGCAATTTCTGACTTCGGTCTGGGTCTACTCAGTTGAACTTCTTCTTCACACATTTTACCACAAAGGTTTCCATATCTTAGTTGTAGCATTGACCTCACCAGTGTATTTCTCTCACATCAGCATGATAGCAAAACCAAAACAACCTCAATAGAATTGGATGTCAACACAGTTTGTCACCTTGCATGGTAAAATACCATCTGTAAATCACTGTTACTGTCTACATGTCTGTCCAATTTGCACTAGGTCTTGTTACTAGTAATAGTACATCAGACCTTGAACAAAGCCATCCGCAGTCTTTTCACACAGCAGTCTGGCTTATGATGGTGTCCCATCAAACTGAGTTTGGTTGCAAAGGGATCACCAGTGCTGAAGACATGGTTGAAACAATAATATGACCCCCACACTGTGACCTTGACCTTGAAGATAGCAAAGCATTTTTCACGTGACACTGGCTCATAATATTGCATTTCTATACTACGTTTTGCTACAAAAGGTTAAATCGTTCAAAAGATATGATCTTGGGGGTAAACAGTCAATGACATTGAATCTTTGCTGTGACCCTGACCTTGACCACAGCAAAGTACACATTCCATAAGACACTGGGTGACTGTGGTGTATGATGATGTATCACAGTACCAGGTTCGGTTACTAAAGTTTCAGAGGTTCAGAAGGTACCATCAGGACAAACATTAAATTGAATTTTGAACCATTACTGTGACCATGACCTTTTACACAACAATAGCACATTTTCAAAGCATGAGGTCTACCAACAAAGTTTGCTTGCAAAAAAGAATAGAAAAAAAAGAAAAGAAGATATAGCACTGATATAACTGAAACAGTCATATTGTGATTATATACACCCTTATTGTGACCTTGACCTTGAGGATAGCATCCCATTTCTTGTGCATGACTCACCGGCTCAGAATGATGCACCACCATATCCATATCAGGTTTGGATACACGAGTTGTTCAGAGGATATTTTCTGGACAAAGCCCAGCAGAAAAATACACTAAGAGGCGGACACAAGAACAGGGCAATTCCAGTATTATCCCGCCCCCCCTCCCCCCAGCATTTTTACATGGGGTTTAACAAAACCTGAAAGAGGTCTAAAACAAAGCTTTACGTGTTTCGAAAATGCTATGAAACAAGAAAAAGGCACAAAAAGTGTGAAAATCTAGCAAATATCAGCACACTGTGCTGATAGTATTTTTAACAACATTTTGTCAGCCATGTTGAATATCTTAAGATACCAGACAAAGTAAGCATTTTTGACTTTGGCAGACCCCACAAATGGATTCAGCATACCCAATTTCTTTATAAAACATTCTCTAACAACTTCTACCTCAAAATGCCTCAGGGTGTTTGATTTTCTGAAATTTGGCCCAGTGTATTTTGGTGTAATTTTGTGCCACTGTTTTAATTTAACAACTAGCCACCAATAACTTTTGATAGGTAGAAAAAGAATAGCCTCCAGTTTTGGTGTTTTAAACCACATTAAAATTCATTAAGTACTTTTTGAGCTTGGGCCTAATTAATCTTCTCAACTAGCACAAGGCTGTAGTTTGAAGTGCTTTGGACGGCCTGAACAGATTTTGCTGGACAGAGCTTTTCTTATGGCCCATCCCACCAGCCTAGACACCAGGCAAGTCTGTGATTGGAGGTAGCCATCTTCTATCAGTGTTGCTTGCAGTGTTGTGCATGCAGAGTGTTGTAATTTTCTAGCAAAGACCCCATCATGTTGCCAGTAAGTTGAATTGCCATTAACAGCAAGTCTATAGATTCTAAGGAATGTACCAGACAGACATGTATAAAGTGCAACATACTTGCTTAGTAAAGTGGCAATGATAATATAGAGGTGGCTGAGCAATCAGCTTCCACATGTGGAAGCTGCCTGATAGATTCACGTGAAGTTGTATTACTGGTCACTCTAAGTGCCATTTTACAAGAGTAGGGTGTTTTGCTATTGAAAACTGATCTTACCCCCTATCACATGGTCCATGTTCTAATGTTGCTTTATGTCCACAGAGACCAAAAGACTATTAGGGATGGGGAGCCCAGGACAACCACCTTGACCTTCATACAGCTCCTGAGCTCTGAGGTGGTCAGTGCTACAGTTACTGTTTTTTTGTTTCAAGCTAGTAAGTTTCTAGAATTGCATTTTCTTTTGTTGTTTTAACAACTGTTAGCACTTACATCAATATGCTGAGAGTTGACTGCTTTTCATTAAAAGAGGATTGTGTGGTTGTTTCATATACTCTAAATTGCAACCTACTCCTTAGTCCCTTGGTATGCTTGAATATGAATAAGTGGAAAACTTTATCAGCACATGTTGTTCTGTAATGTGTTGTACAATGTTGTGTCCATTCCGTGTCAAACAGTGTCACTAGCTGTTGTTCTGTCAACTTTGGCTTTGTAATCTTTCCTACATTAATAATAATAATAATGGAAATTTGTAAAGCGCCTACACTGCGGCTCAAAGTGCTGAACAAGCATACACACATTCATGATTTCTGTGGCAGTGCATTTCATTATTGCATGCATTTCATTCAGAGTACTACATGGTTGTTTCATAAGCTCTTATGTAATGTTGTAATAAAAATGACTGAGTATTATATTCTTTAACTTTGAATTTTAAACACTGTATGTACATATTATCACTATATGTAAATAATGTATGCTCAGCTGGATCTACAGTCACATTTATTGTTGGTTCCAGTGTGTGGTCTTACTGACCATAATAAATTGTAAACATTTATATGAGCCTGAATTTTAACCAGCAGTCACACCTATCTGACAGTACCTAAACAACTATGAATGCAAAGCGTTCACTCACCACAAAGGCAAATTCCATGTGTTTATGGATGTCTTCTGCAACAGCACCACTCAAAGATCCCTGACCTTCCATAATCTGCAGACATACTGCCAGCCTGTCTACTGGATGGGAAATCTAAACAGATCCAGACAGATTACCAGATAATAAATCTTTAATGCTCAATCAACAACAAAATCTTTAATGCTCAATCAACAACATATCCAGAACTGACCTCGAAGAAGCAGCTGACTTAAGCAACACACTTAGAGGCAATGTAAATAGTACTACAGTAATTTGATTTTAACATCCTGTCAACTGCACAGGGTCATCTGAGAAAGATCAAACACCAGCATGAGTAAACACTCATTTAAAACTCATATTTGGAACTAAACTGAAGTCAGATCTACAAACTCAGTCCGAACACATATACACAGAAATCACACACCAGGCTAGAAATGTTGCACTCCCTAGTCAAACAAAAGGATAAGCCATAAACAAGAGCCAAGCCAGCCAAATCCATTAGCCACCATTCCATGACCTGTTGCTGGGGACAAAACAAATAAAAGTAGTAAAATAAAACTGATTAAATTAAGTGCAATATGTCTATAACACAGTTCCTAGCCATATACCCGATCCAGTTATGAACATCCAGCCTGTTGTAGAAAAATGCTTCTTTGCAGCCTATTTACATTCTGCAGGCTCCAAACACAGGAACCTGCTTCTGGCCATGAGCAAGGTGTCCTATTTTATTCAACCGACCCACATGTGAAACTGCATTAACCTCACCGAATGTGCTAAAAAGTGGACAGAGGACTTGAAAAATATGATGTTAAATGAACTGGGAGTAAGTAACTTGACATTTACACCCAGCCAATCATGCAGGTTATAGGAGGGTGAAAAACAACAAAACCACAAGTTAAAGTTTGATTCACAGTCCAAAATGAAAAACACTGTACACTTACTAACATCTGTAACCAGCGTTAAATATTCTGAAGCTTGTATATACTGTGTATTCTGGCATACACTGTGGAGAAGAGATGAGGTCATGCGACTGGCCAGTCAGGAAGTAGCTAATTTGTCTGTTGTGCATGTGCTGCAAGGAATAGGAATAGAGGGTTCCATGCTCACCTGAAAGACCCTCTTCTTTCCTCACAAGCTCTCAATCTGACCACCATGTGGTACTTTGTGTTGACTGACAAAATGCACAATGGTCTGTTTGATTCAGAATTTAAATGACTGTAATTATCCTCATTTGATTGCAGTTGACATCTCTTGATTGTCATGAATGAACATGCACCTTTAAATTGAAAGGAGAGTAAATATTTTGAAGGTTCTGTTCAGGTTTTCACTCCCGTACTATGAGTATGCCATAGCTTGTGAGAAAAACATGGAAGCTACTCTGTGTTTTAATCACACAGAATATCAATTCTGATGTTCTTATTGTTTCAAATGCTCGGGTGACTGGCTCCTGGAACCCCTGGACCCGGTACCTGGCTATCTGAGACTACTGATGAGTGACAAACCATGAAACTGTCAGTACAACACTGCCAACCTGTCAACAAAGCCAAAGCATGGCAGCACCCATTCATTGAGAAACAGCAAGTGAAAAAGGTGTCAATAGCTCAGAGGCTGAATATATGGGAAGTAGATACAGTTGAACCAGGCATGGTTCATATCTGCCATGTACGCCTGTATACATAGCAAAGCAATCTGGCTACTGGCTTATCTCTACCCAGCCTCCACACACTCAGCCCTCAGAGTCTGCACACAGACAATAAAACTAACTATTATTCATGATTGGACAAAGTCCTAAAACCAACAATATGGTAGATAAACAGTCTATGGTTCTCTTGGTTGTCAGTATGGCGACTTTGTGAAGAAAGTTAGTATAATATACCCTTTGAACACACTGCTTCACTTTGGCAGAAAAGCAGTCCTTCAGTTGATCACTTAGTGCCTGATCTGGAATCTCTGCAGATGACTGAATACATTCTTCCATGATCTGTAACAAATGATCATGCAAAGCACCATTTATTGGTGTCTGAGACTGAATCTGGATGACACCAAAATCAAAATAAGAATATTTATAGACCTCAAAAAGATGATCACAATAAACAAAATCATCCATCACAACAAAACATGTGATGATAATAATCATGGTGCAATCATTTTGTCACATGCTATAGCTCATAAAAACATTGATGCAAAACAAAACTTAAAAAACAAAACAAAAACAAAAAACTTTTGTAGCATCTTCTTTTTAACTCTTCTCAATGCACATAATCTGGGTTTAACTTTTTCATATCTGCAACTGTAAATGAAACATTTAGCATACAGAATAATTATATCAAGAACAATGTCAGTTTAAAAATTAACTTCATCAAACAAAAATAAATTTTCATTAAATTTAAGGTTGTGAACATTGCTACAGTGGTCACTTGTAAACTCGTCTAATTTATTCAAGAACAATTTTACAGCTGACATATCCATGGACAATGCTGTATACTATTTCTTTCCCGATTACAAAAATTGCACAAAACATCTTGTGCTAGTTATGCCCATTTCGTTTAACATAAGATTGGTTGCTAAAACCCTGTGCAGAAATCTGATCTGGAACCATTTCAATTTCATTTCTTGTATCTTTTTGTCTTTTTAGGATATATATTTCGTATAACATAATATTGGTTGCTAAAACCCTCTGCAGTAATCCAATCTGGAACCATTTCAATTTTATTTCTTGTATATTTTTTCTCCAAACTTGAACTGCCATTTTCTACAGTAGTTTGGACTTTCTCCATTTTCAATCAATATGTCACAATAAAATTTACTTACTTTTACTTATGCATAAATCTTTGATAATGATCTTGATGATAATCTTGATGTTTTTAAAGCACATGCTTCTGGCCATGAGCAAGGTGACCTACTTGAACTGCCATTTTCTACAGCAGTTTGGACTGTTTCCATTTTCAATCAATATGTCATAATAAAATTTACTTACTCATGCATAAATCTTTGATAATGATCTTGATGATAATCTTGATGTTTTTAAAGTATATTTTTACTGTTTGCACACATCCAAAATATCCTAGAAATGAACTTGAATATTGCATTCTTTTGTAAGTTGGTATATTTATTACTTCATCAATCACATAGCCTTTACAGTAAACACCTTCCTCTTTCTAACAAAGTTTTAAAAGGCACCCAGTTTTCCCCCATTTTAATGTTCTTGTTTAGGAAAAGAGGTTTTGCTTGATGATTTTGGCTTTACTTCATATTAATGATTCTGAATGTGTCCTCCCATAATCTTTTAGTGTATTACTATGGATTTCTTTACTGTAAATACTTGGACCATATTTACATCATCCAATTTGATAAACTTGGCATGCAATTTGTTTCCATTTGTAGTTGATATTTTTGTTTTCTTATAGATGTTTATTTGAGTACATTCATGAAGCTTTTTATTGGAGAAATATGCAGACCACCACCAGCAGTATTTTTTACAGCTGTGTCTCTGGTTATTTTATCACACGCTCAGTTCCATGCATCTATAAAAATCATTTTCTGAAGATCAGCTAATTTCTATAAACATGTCTGCCGGCAAAAGTAACCATAAATGAACAAGTTTTGACAATATCAAAGACTTAAAAATAGCTATTCCACCCAAGCCTCCTTAGTCACATTGGTGTAATTTTCACTGTCAATAAAATTATCACCCAGTTTTAACAACAAGTATTTCAGTATTTAAATAAAGAAAACAAATTGCTAATTACCAATTAAACAAAAGTGTAATGAAGCATGTTGGTATAAAAAAATTAATAATACAAACAATACTTGGGTAAGGATATATAGCTCAGTGGTAAACATTTGACATTGTCTTTTGACAAACCTGTTCTTTCAAAAGCCAAACTGAAAACCATGCTCTTTTCACAGTATTTCTGCCCCAACTAATATGAATACCCACTTTCTGCTACAGTGTGTGTGTGTGTTTGTGCATGTGTGTACAGATCAGTGTCATAAATGCTTGAATTCATTGCATGTTTGGTTTGTTTGTTTTTAAATTTCATGTAATACTTGCAAAATTGTTTTGGTATGACTGTGTATGCTCTACATTTGTACAGAATACTGTGTATAGGATATATATATATATATGTATCATGTGAGTTCAGGGAGTCAATGAACGCATGATAAATGTACACTATTATTAAGAGTGGGCTAACTATGCTGTCCAAGCACAGTAAAATGATCTCATCTTATTTGTCCACAGTCACCTCAGCTGGCCTAAGACTGACCATTTACAAAGACTCATATTTTTTAACACGAGTCAAAAACAACCATTTGGGTGTGCATAGGAGTTCTAATGTTTTTGCAGGTGAGGAGAGGGTAAGTAAGTAAGTAAGTTGGTGTTTTACGCCCAGTCAACCGGTATGGTTATATCAGGGTGATACACATCTCATATTATATATTTAATTTTTAATAATGTGTATGTCTTAAAATGGGTCTATATACAGTTTTAAAACCATGCTTAAAAGGTGAATAACACAAACATAACTAAAAATGATCTCAAATTTAAATTTGTCCAAAAACATTAATTTCTTTCAAAAAGTTAAAAATCTTCTCAGGCAAAATATCCTGAAACAACATACGCAGTGATTGAGCTGTAAAGTGGCTCTCTCTCATTTCAATAAAATCTGAACAAGTAAGTAAAATATGTTTTACAGTTAAATGTTGATCATATCCAATGCACACTGGCGGTTCCTCACCCTACAATAAAAAGGAATGAGTAATAAAAGAATGGCCAATGTGCAATCGGGCCATCACAATCTCTTCTTTTCTGTTTGTCCAAGGACAAACAACACTTTCTTTTAGCACTGGAAATATTTGATGTAATTTATTTTCGGGGAACTCATCCCACTCAGACTGCCACAGTTCTAGTATATATTTATTTGTGTGATTTTAGGTCTGAGAATGGGATGAGCTCAACCGAGATGTCTCCATCAAGGGCATCCTTAGCTGCAGAATCTGCAGCCAAATTTCCCCTAATGCCAACATGGCCAGGAACCCAGATAAAAACAATCTCTCTCCCATCTCTTGTCATTTCCGTATATAATTCTAAAATCTGAACTAAGTTTGGATGATCATACTTTAAGCCCCTTCTTAACTGGGTGAATGTCTGTTCGCCGAACATACTTCAGACAGTTCGACGAACTATGATTCGTTTCTTAATTGAAATTTTAGTTCACTGAACATGGTTCGGACAGTCCAAACTTTACTTCATTCTCAACTGGCTTGTAATGAGATGCAAGCTTCGGCCCGAACTTGCAGCAGACACACAGCAGACAGCATGATCGAAAATGTAGGCTAAAGTCAAGTCAAGTCAGCATACTTTCATCATCCCTCACAGGGTAATTCAACTAACTACTCTCTCATTTTGGGTCTCCGAGACAAGGCTGCGCCTCCCACAAGTCAACGAATAAACAAATTCCCTCCGAAGCGAGTGAAGAACCTCGCAACACCGTCATCCATTTTTATTTTTATTTTTTCTTCATCCACAGGAGGGCTCTGCTCTCAGCCAATCAGAGGCAATGATCATCAAATAGGACAAATGTTCCCAGAACATGTCGAGTGAAGCTTTTTGGGCCCCGAATATAGCTTCGACGAATACTTCCAACTAGGTTCACGAAGAAAAGTTCGCCCAATTAAGCACCAACTAGCTTCGCCGAATACTTCCAACTAGGTTTGTGAACAAACATTCGCCCAATTAAGAACAGGCTTTAGGTTAAATATTGACTGTAAAGATGAAAGAGAATCAGATAATATCAAAAACGATTTTCCTTTGGAACAATAAACATGTTTGAGAGCTAAAAGAATAGCCCGCAACTCTGCAGTATATATTGAACTGTCGTCTGGAAGCCGACAGGTAAAAGGTTTATTAATTTGTTTAGTGGATACACCCACCGCAGCAACTCCTTCCTCTGTCTTAGAACCATCAGTGACATTTTTTTTCTGATAAAGGATATTCTGAAATAAGTTGTAAATAGAACTGTTTATATATTTCCGGGTGTGTTGTATCTTTTTTTAAATTGGTTAAGTCAAGACAGACTACAGGAACTGAAAGTTTCCAAGGGACAATGTCCAATGAGGGAGCATCGTCTACCAGATTTAGGTTAAGTCTGGATTTCTCCAAGTGCGGGAGAATGTGGATGCCAAGAGGTGGAACCTTCAACTCTGATTCTTCAAATAATTTGGTGTTTTCAGGTTCAAAAATGTAACTATAGGCTGTGTTTTGCAGCATGGATTTGAGTTTAAGAGCATAGTCCATTTTAATCCTCTGAAATTCATCAGAATAATTATCCGTCAAAAATCTTTTTAACAGATTTTTTGCTAATACTTCTGCCACTTCCTTTTTATCAGTAATGAGATTACCATTAATTTTTAAACGATTAATAGAATTACAACCACCCTTAACCTTTATTTTCCTAATAGTTTTCCAGAC
The DNA here is from genome assembly GCA_018857735.1 of Alviniconcha marisindica. Lineage (NCBI taxonomy): Eukaryota > Metazoa > Mollusca > Gastropoda > Provannidae > Alviniconcha > Alviniconcha marisindica. The sequence continues at coordinate 207,910 of JABMCL010003267.1, forward strand.
CTTTTGTGTTTGCGTTTTAGAATTTAACTTATTACAGAAATGCCTCCACAAATTCCTTTTTTTGTTGTTTGACAACATGACAAGCCGTGGCTCTTAAAAGTTAAAATTTTTGAACATTACTCAGCATTGGGTTAGAAAAAAACTTTCGCTGAGCTTTCTTCCTTTCTTTAATAGTTTTTTGCAACTGTCATTAAACCATGGAACCTTGGGAAGTTTTTCAAGAAGCATGTTTTCGGTATAGCTTTGCCTGCTGTTTGAATAAGGTCAGTAAACCATGGAACCTTGGGAAGTTTTTTGAGAAGCATGTTTTCGGTGTAGCTTTGCCTGCTGTTTGAATAAGGGCAGTAAACTGACTGGCGGGATCCTCGGCAGACATGACCGCTTCCTCCGTCAGTTTAGAAGAACACTGAGCTTGGAAGGACAGCCAGTCTGCCTTTTTAAAATTCCACCTGATGGGGGCAGCATCCTCTTTTACAGCATTGCTGGTTAGGATCACAGGAAAGTGGACACTTCCACACAGATTCTCATGTATATTCCACTCATAGTCTAGGACCAGAGATGGACCACAAATGGAGAGATCCAGTGCGGACGTGGAACCGGTGGCGGGATGAATATAAGTCGATGAACCATCACTTAGAATACATAAATCCATTTCAGAGAAGAGGTCCTCCAACATTTGTCCTCTGCTGTTATAGGACTCGTTACCCCAAACCAGGGAGTGACCGTTGAAGTCACCCAAAAGAACAAACGGAGATGGCAGTTGTTTGATTAGATTAATCAGATCAGTCTTGGCAATGTGATCTGATGGAGGAAGATAAATACTACAGAAGGTGACGACCTTGTTCAACATCACCCTCGCAGCCACCGCCTGCAAAGGGGTGTTCAAATGAACCTCACTAAACAGATAGGATTTATTTATGAGCAGAGCTACTCCCCCAGTGGCTCTATCATTTAGGGAATTTTTGGTTAAGATGTTAAAACCACAGAATAATGGTGTCTTGGAATTGGTTAAAAATGTTTCCTGCAATCCAAACACAGCTGGCTTATACCTTCTTGAAAGCAGAGCGAGCTCCTTGAAGTTGGCTGAGGGTCAGGGCAGTAACAAAAACAAAACAGAATTGACTACCAATGCTTACCTGGATAAAATCTTCCCATTTGTAACAGTCACAATGTAAATTGCAGATCCACCAGGAAACAATATGGTTCGTCATGCTGATGATCTCTTCAGTCTGTTTTGATTTTGCTCTGCTTGAGCGCTGGTCTTTTTGGAGAAATATTGATAGGACTGAAAGCTGAAGATTAACAGCTGCTGGGACTAAATTGAACAAGATATTCCTCCCGGGTTGTGCCACTTCCTTGAGAAGGTCGATACCAATCATGGCCATGCATCTGAGCAATTCCACCTCATGAGATGTGGAGTTCCTGGAACAGAATAAAACATATACAAAATATCTTAAACTGTCCAGAGGCCTGCACTGGAACAATCTTGTAACATATAACAAATACCGCTGCACAAAGAAAGAATGCAAGACAGATTTGATATAGTTCCTAAAAGTGACCATAATAATTATAATAAACAATATACACTACTACTACTAAAAATTATACTTGTAAATGCATTGACCTCGTATCCAAACACTAGTAAACACCAAAAACACTCCACAAAATACACTTACCATACACGCATTACATCTGTATTGCCAAATGCCAATACAACTGCACTAGGAATGTTTTATGCAGGCATGGGAATTGATTCAAAAGAAAAACTGCAATCTAGCCCCCCCCCCCCCCCCCCCTTCAAAACTTTCGTAACATTCACTTTTTCCTTTGCCAAAACATAGTGCAGAAGGGTGTAAGAATGACTGTGTTCAAACCTGTTGCCAGCCGCGAGAGTAACAGCAAGTGACTGTGTTCACAATTACGTGACCAAGATGGGCAATAACCGCATGTGAATGCGCTCCGTATCTTTCATGGGTATTCAGTGCAAAACTGAAACCAGTGCTTCCTTCTTTTTTATCTTTCTCTTTCTTGTACCACCAATTTCTTCTCCCCGCCAACAAAAAAATTTCTCTGCAGAAAGTCAGTTTCACTGCCACAGAAATTTGCATTTTCCCATGCCTGTTTATAGTTCCAAGTACATCACCACCCATTCAGGCCAGTCATAAAACATCAATAAATTGTAACAACAGCAAGTGCTGGGGTAAAAGGTTGTTAATAAATAAATACATGAGAAATCCAACTGACATCAGGCTGCATATATCAAATCAAAATAACCTCTTTATGAGGTCTACCTAAAAAATTACTGTCCTAATAAAAGCTCATTAACCTGACTGGCTTACTCCTGCAGCCCACCATCACCTTCTTTTATTCCCATCATGTAACCCCTCCAATGATCCTACACACCATCAGCTAACACAGGACTGAGTGAGACTAGTGAAAAGTGGGGCTACTGTAGCTCGCCAGCAAACTTCACTAGCCTGTTACAGCCAGACCCCCTCCCCACCTCCAGCAACAGCACACAGGGGAAGGTACTCTGGACAAAAGCTGGTGTGAAAAACAGACTGCGTTCAAAGAAGGAATCAAAAAGCTAAGGTAGGATACCCCAAGTACCATGGAGACAGGGAGCATACAGCAGCTGTAAATAAAGGATTATAAGTGAGTCATTGCAAAGGATGAGGGAACACTGGTGTAACAAACTGATGTATACATACTCAGACTGCAACAAATGTACTAGCTGTGTTACAATGAAAACAGGTCCATGTCTCAAATAGGAAAACACTATGGCTCCACTCATCTGCCACATGCAGTGAGTCTGTAGGGATTTCATGAGGCCAATCTGGTACCCAAAACCACAGCTGTTTTGGTGCTTTGTTGGTCAACTGATTGATAGATCACCTTTATTTCACTCTATATTATCTGCTTCTGAGAAAACTCTAAGCACTCTAGTCACATGCAACTCTGAATGACTGACTGTAACTTTACATGCATGTTTCTGGATATCCACTGAAGTAGTGTACTCATTTATGGTGCTGTTTGGTTGTTATGATAATAATAATAATAATGTACTGTTTTATGTGCCATTTCTCCAAATTGGAGCACAGAGCCCCATTACAAAGCAAAGAACCAGAACACAATCAAAACAAACTTCATGGTGCCACATGAAATTGCTGCCGTTGAGGTGTGTGTTCTGTGTACACCATTCAATCATGCACCAGCTTACAGTTTTATTCAAAGATAATTTGCTATAAATGCCCAGTCAAACATGACACTAATATCAGGGTGACATTATAGCCACATACATTCACCAGGCCTTATTTTTTTCAGTTTTGTTTGGTTTCTTTTGTTTTAATCCTTGCCTGTTCCAAGGATTACCAACTTTTTTATAACTTCAATGTTCAGAAAAGGTACAGCATTTTGATTAATTCAGCTGCACATAATTATTCTTCCAGAAATTCTGTGATACTTCACATTCCAACATTAAATAGTTTACATCTTCATCAACTGCAAAATGAACATAATGCTGAATTTTTAATCTTACACATCAACAAATATTTGTTGGTTGATATTATTCTATGTACTATGATATTATTCTATGTTCTCCATATTGTATCCAAAGTCTAAACCACCTTAGTCCGGTTCCTGAAGTTGTCTCATACACAAAAGGATAGACCTTTTTCCCCAAGCTATATATCTTCTTTCAAATCACAATTTGACTTTTCAACTTTCATTTCACCATAATTATGTCCTATATTTATTTAAAACATTTTGAATTTCTTTTGTTCACTTTTTTACCTTCAAGTTCAACAACAATGACCATTTCTTGCCTTGAGCTGTGGTCCTTGTGCGTTTCTAAATTACATTTTTATAAACAAAATTATCTCATCTACAACCCCTATATGTTGGGACAAAGTTGGTCTTGCCATTACCATACTTTTGATTGAATTGTTTCAGGACATAATTTTCCTTGATTGCTGATCAAATCATGTGCTGATTTTTTATGAATTTGTATTTATTTATCAAAAAGTAGGGATTATATCGAAGGCATTCCCCCTGGAGTTCCACAAAGTTCTCAACACATACATTTTCCTGGAATTCTTTCAAATGTCTAAAGACATCTTTCCAAAATAGGTTTGCCATTCCTCCTTCAAGTTTTGCAGTATAGGCCAAACCACACTTCTGCTAGCTATTTCTGGGGATGTGGACTTGAAGATGCATGTCCAGACTGACTTGGACTTAACACTCTTCTAACCCATGTGACTTTCAATACTTTACAGGAAGAAAAAATATTAACCACTTTATTCTCCATGAAATATCATTTGCTTTATTCTATCAGATTTACCATTGCACAGTTTTTTTTTATATGAATACATTCAGTTCCTTCAAAAACTGGAGGGATCTGGCAAGCAACGAAATAAAAATAAAATTAAAAATAAAATTATGCGGCCAATTATTTTATTTACAGCTATTTTACCAAATGGTGTTTGTTTCCTTTTGTTCCAATAATTTATGAGTTTCTGAATTTCACAGATCTGACTATAAAAATTCAGTCTAACCATATTCTCCAACTCTACTGAAACCTTTATCCCCAAGATTTTTCACTGGGTCCCATAGTATTTGGTACTCACTTGAGTATTTTACATGACATTATTTTAGGGAACTAAACCAGACTACCTTAGTTTTGTCAAAATGTTTTTTTAATCCTGACATATCTGTGGATAACTTTAATCTATGTAGAGTATGCTTAAATTAATTTTTAAGACCCATCCAATGTCAAAATAGTGCCATCTGCAAGTTGGCTCATTTTAACCTTCACCATATGTCTCCTAAAAACTCACACAGAGTATGTCGTGGGTGTGCGGGCACCCTTACTTTTAATGAAGGCAACATCCATGGCCATATGTCGTGGCTGTGCATTAACCCAGAATCTGTTGTGAAGGCAACATCCGTGGCCGTACGTCATGGGTGTGCATTCACCCAGACTCTGTTGTGAAGGCAACATCCGGGGCCGTACGTCATGGGTGTGCATTCACCCAGACTCTGTTGTGAAGGCAACATCCGGGGCCGTACATCATGGGTGTGCATTCACCCAGACTCTGTTGTGAAGGCAACATCCGTGGCCGTACGCCACGGGTGTGCATTCACCCAGACTCTGTTGTGAAGGCAACATCCGTGGCCGTACGCCACGGGTGTGCATTCACCCAGACTCTGTTGTGAAGGCAACATCCGTGGCCGTACGCCACGGGTGTGCATTCACCCAGACTCTGTTGTGAAGGCAACATCCGTGGCCGTACGCCACGGGTGTGCATTCACCCAGACTCTGTTGTGAAGGCAACATCCGTGGCCGTACGCCACGGGTGTGCATTCACCCAGACTCTGTTGTGAAGGCAACATCCGTGGCCGTACGCCACGGGTGTGCATTCACCCAGACTCTGTTGTGAAGGCAACATCCGTGGCCGTACGCCATGGGTGTGCATTCACCCAGACTCTGTTGTGAAGGCAACATCATGGGTGTGCATTCACTCAGACTCTGTTGTGAAGGCAACATCCGTGGCCGTACGTCACGGGTGTGCATTCACCCAGACTCTGTTGTGAAGGCAACATCCGTGGCCGTACGTCACGGGTGTGCATTCACCCAGACTCTGTTGTGAAGGCAACATCCGTGGCCGTACGCCACGCGTGTGCATTCACCCAGACTCTGTTGTGAAGGCAACATCCGTGGCCGTACGCCACGGGTGTGCATTCACCCAGACTCTGTTGTGAAGGCAACATCCGTGGCCGTACGCCATGGGTGTGCATTCACCCAGACTCTGTTGTGAAGGCAACATCATGGGTGTGCATTCACCCAGACTCTGTTGTGAAGGCAACATCCGTGGCCGTACGTCATGGGTGTGCATTCACCCAGACTCTGTTGTGAAGGCAACATCCGTGGCCGTACGTCATGGGTGTGCATTCACCCAGACTCTGTTGTGAAGGCAACATCATGGGTGTTGGCATTCACCCAGACTCTGTTGTGAAGGCAACATCCGTGGCCGTACGTCATGGGTGTGCATTCACCCAGACTCTGTTGCGAAGGCAACATCCGTGGCCGTACGCCACGGGTGTGCATTCACCCAGACTCTGTTGTGAAGGCAACATCCGTGGCCGTACGCCACGGGTGTGCATTCACCCAGACTCTGTTGTGAAGGCAACATCATGGGTGTGCATTCACCCAGACTCTGTTGTGAAGGCAACATTTGTGGCTGTAGGTCATGGGTGTGCATTCACCCGGACTCTGTTCGGAAGGCAACATCTGTGGCCATATGTCGTGGGTGTGTATTTATCCATACTTTCATGAAAGCAATAGTGTATTCCTTGCCGTGTGCAGTCAAACCTGGCACCATGAGTGTGTGTAACAGTCAGTGTGTGATGTTTGTGTAAATGAGAAAAACGAAAAGAGAGGAGGGGGAAAAAAAGGGTGGGTGGGTGGGAGAGAAATGGATACAGATGTCATTAGGAATTCTCTACTCTCCCACTCACGTGATCGACAATGCTACAGGTGCACTGGTAATTTATTTCTCTTTGGTGGGGGTGGGGGATCCAGTTACATGTTCTTATCAAGTCTTCTATCTCTAATTCCCTGCAACAGCACGAACAAGATCAGCTTGTGCTCGGCAATAGCCCGCTTGGAACTGTGTGGAAGCAGGCAGCGGGTTGTACTACTCTAGCGATGGTTGGTGCCAGTGTTCATTTTGTTGATAGCCCGTGTCCGGCGTGGGCTCTGCAGAGTTGGTACCACATTGCTGTGACACTGATGTAAAGCAAGAATTCATTAATAAATAATGAATGAAGGGTTCTGCAGTGATGGAGGAAATGAAATGCCTTTAGGGTAGGCTTCATAACTATCATGCATACCACAGGCCTCCAAATTTGTTCAAGTTATTCTAGTTCCTCGGCAATCATGATTTGTAACATGCCTTTAGTTTTTCATAGCCTAGATTCCAAGCTGCTCAAACATGGCAGTTTGCACATTCATCAAAATACTGTCCCGTGAATCTTCATAAGTGTACAGTTTGGTTGCCAGTCCCGTTTCTTCCTAACATGTGAATTTCCTTGGATAGTTATTTACTTTTACTTTAGTCTAATGTCAAATATCTTGTTTTCCCAAACTTCTACTTTAGAACATATTTCTTATCACAAAAAATAAAAAATAAAAAATAATAAACCTGAATAAAACCAAATAACCTCAAGTTAGTTGCATACAGCAGATAACTTGAAATTTCCATCAAAATCGATCCCAAAAAAGCAGAAACAGAGTGCAGTGCCAGTGAATGACTATAGCGAAATGACTGCTGAGAAAAGATTCTACCACAGCCCTTCAGAAGGTGTGGGTGCCTCCACACCCACGACGTATGGTGTGCAAGGGAAGGTTTTGCTCCTTTGCAAAGCATAGGTGCCTCCACACCCACAACATACAGTGTGCAAGCATTTTACAGAGTATGGGTGTGCTCACACGCACGACATACTATGTGTTTTATACAGCTTTGTTGTTTGTTTACTCTTATGTTTAAGTTCTTTGAGGTTAACCCCCCACCCCGCACCCCGTCTTTTTCAAGGTCCAAAAATAGTCTAAGTTCTGAGATCTTCAAAAGTAATCTATCTCCCTGCAGGTCAGAAAAATAAACTGTGTTCCAAAATGCCAAAATATATTCAGGTCCAAAAAATAAAGAGTTCTAGCAGTGTTATCCAACCCCTCCCTGTCAGGAAATATTCTAAGTCCTGGCTGTTGAGAATTTTGGTAGAGTTGCATATGGGTGACACCAGCCTTGATGAGGAGGGACTCAATCTCCCAATGCCTCAGGTCAATGGTGCAGCCACTGGTGCCCACACAGTGATCATTTTGCCACCATGAGAGCACTTTCAACTCAACATATAAAAATAAAAAAAATCCTGAAGAAATGTTCAGCCAAGATGCACCCAATCATGTCACCAGTCCATTGGAGCTGAGATTTCATCAGCACTATGTGGGTGCCTGGTATGACAGCTCGGGTTAGCAACATAGAGTCTGGAAGTTTAGCTGACATAAAATAAAATAAATGAAGGTGTAAACTGAACTACACTTCCTGCAGGCAGGTTTACAAATTGATGTTCATTACAAGGCCTAGCTGTCACATACTGAAGAAAGGAGGTCCATATATTGCTGTATACCTGAGTGCAATTCTGCATTTAGTACAGCATTCTCTTGCAGTTTGGTTCTGAATTAGAACCTTCAGTTTAAACAGCCTAAGATCAGTGTGGTTTTTGGTGACAATATCTTCTACATCACCTTCATGAAAAGCATCTCCAAAACTGGCAAAGAACTTCATCTTAAACAGGGTTTAAACAACCTTGCTTGACTTGCCTCTTGAAGAGGAGTTGTTCAGATGATTCATAATCACACTGGTCATGAGCAAGGACAACCTAAAACTGCCTGGCCACAACAGAGGCCCTAATGAATGACTGCATAAAAAGCTTTTGTCAGGTTAATCTGACAGGAGGATGTCCTTTGCTCTTTTGCAAACTTTGTGGATAATGGATGCATCCTAGTATGGCTCCACACTAACTGAAATGGCTCTGTCTACCAAGCTCCTGCCACCCACTTTATACATTTCAGACTATGCAGTCAGAGCCACCAGTTTTACTATTTGACAGAACCTTGCTTGATTACAAACAAGTTTCAAGCATCTTCTCGCATTGAGCAACACCCATGAGCACTAAGGAGGGAAGTGATCCTGAAGTTTGTGGCTAGTAGATCACCTTGAGCTTTATCATTTCTAGAGATGATGCATGTTACCAAGAACTATTCTTTGGAAGCAGCTGATATGCCCTTTCATCTCTATCATTTCTAGAGATGATGCAGATTGCCAAGGACTACTCTTTGGAAGCAGCTGATATGCCCTTTCATCTCTACATGTAAGCAGGTGCATAGTATGTGAGCGGCACCATAAATCTGTATTTACCTGGTGAAATCTTCTGACGTTTTGATGCTTGCTGCAGTCTTTCGCAGAATATCCCCAAAGGCCTAAAAATAAAGACACAGTTGTGTAAAAGAGAGAAGGGCTCACAGTTGTCAAACACAGAGGGTCTAAGTATGTAATATTTTGCCCCATGTAAAAGTTGGGCATTCAAAAATGTAAATTGTAATCCCAGATTTTTTCTCCTTCAAAAAAAGAGAAAAAAAGAGCACTTCAGCCTTCTGATTGTTGCAATATAACAAATCAAACTGAAACAATACTTACACACTAGCATGCTTACATAAGTCAGTCTTGGTATTCAACATTTTGTCCATTTGCAAATATGCCTGCATATTCTCGGGATATATATATATTTTGCACTAGGTCCAATTAATATTACAATAATACATCAGCACACCTGGTTTGATTGCAAAGATATGAGTGGTACAGAAAATATAGGACTGACAACTATTCAAAGAAGTTTTAAACCATCACTATGACCTAGACCTTCACACAACAGTCTAATCTTTGTTTATCATCGGCGGGAGCTGCCACAAGTATCACAAAAGTTTTTTCGTGACAAACACCTGTTGTCATGACAAACACATGTTTGTCATGACAAAGCATGTCTTTTATCACAACAAAAGTATGCTTGCTGCAAAAAAATATATATTTCTGAACTTTTGTCACGACAAATATTTGTCGCATCAAACACGTGTTTGTCATGACAAAAACAAAAGTTTTGTCACAGCAAGCATACTTTTGTCATGACAAAAAAACATGTTTTGTTGCGACAAACATGTTTGTCGTGACAAAAGTAAGCTTCATATACACTTTTGTCACGACAAATTTATGTTTGTCATGACAAACACGTGTTTGTCACAACAAAACACGTCTTTTGTCACAACAAGCATAGTTTTGTTGCGACAAAAGACGTGTTTGTCATGACAAAACTTTTGTCGCGACAAAATGATACTTGTGGCAGCTCCCACCAATCATATATGATGATGCAACAAGAAACTAAGTTTGATTACAAAAGGATCAGCAGTTCTGAGGATATTGTTGAACTTGAAATGGTCATATTTTGATTATAGGAACACTCAGTGTGACCCTGACCTTGAAGATAGTAAAACAATCTTTTCGTATTACGCTCCTGCTTATGGTGATGCATCATTATACAAAGTTTGCCTACAAAAGCTTAAACAGTTCAGAGGATCTTGTTTGGACAAACATTCAATGAAGTTTTGAACTTTTCATGTAACCTTGACCTTGAACACATCAAAACAACCATTTCACAAGAGAATCCAGTTTATGACAATGTACATTAAACTAAGTCTGACTGCAAAAGGATCAACTAGCCGTAATAAAAACAGGTATATATTGTAAATTATATGAGCCTTCGATCATTGTGACCTTAACTATTTAGATAGTCATAATTTTTCACATGGCACTTTAGATCATAATGAGGCATCACCATACCAAGTGTGATTACAAAAGGTTCAGCGGTTCATCAGATTTCACCCAGACAAACACTAATTGAAATTTTGAATCTCACTATGACCTTGAACACAGCAATCCAATATTTGATTGCCATCATACAAAGTTTGTTGCAAATGCATTAGTTCAGAAGATACAGTCGAAACATTTTGATTCTATAAGCCCTCATTGTGACATTGACCCTGAAGGGGCTGGTGGGGGGGGGGGCATAAAAACTAAAATTAAGAACTCCGATCGATCAGCAAATCAATAAAAGCGCTGAATGATCAGCAAACCTGATAGGAAGTTACATTTGTCAGAAAGAGAAAAGCACAAGGCATCTTTAGGTACTTGAAGACTGGAATTTCATCAAAGAAATTGAAAGAAGCTGGATCCGAACAAGACATGAAAAAAACAGTAACCAATAGGGTACTATATCTTCAAAGCAGCATTGAGCTGATAACAGTGCTTTACTCCCAACCTGGAGTAGCCTTTGTGTTTTCCTGTCCTCTCTTAGATTTCAGATCTGATGGTCTTGTTCATGTTTTAGTGTACTCTTTTAAATGCTATTTCTCCAAGGCATGAAAGAACAAAGGCAGAAACAAGAATGTTTGTGGCACCTGTGGACAGATGGAACTAATGCGGTAGAGTTCAAACTTGGATGAGTGTCCCACATCTGAGATGTGAGTTTTCATGGTCAAGTGACAAGCAAGTGTAACACTAAGGTTCTTGACAGAGTCAGGCATGGGAACAGATTCACTACTATAGTCACATAGCCTGGGAAGGAGGAAAACAGAGACCTAGATTCTCTACCAGAGGATACAATCATTGCTTTAATCTTGTCATTGAGTTTAAGTTTACTGTCATTCAGGTTTTGACATCATCAAAAATTCTCTGCATCGAGAGATCCCAAATCCCAATTTGATGAGGGGCTGCAGATTTCTAGAGTTGAAAGTGTTAAAGTACTCACACACAATATGGGAGCCCCTGCACACACATTTCTACATTTGGTTAAATTGCAATGCTCCTGTCTTAATTACAGATTCTTTGTCTCTTTCGTTGTTGTTTCTTGTACTTGTAGTTTGCTCTAAAAAAAAAAAAAGGAGAAAAAAAGAAAAAGATACTGGTACCCTTGAGAACTTTTTTGGAGAGGGTTTTAAAATTTAAATTGAAAGGGGCAAGTCCACCACCTAGAATGTGAACAATGCGAAGCCTCAGAGAATGGTACATGTGCTGCCCTCATCAGTTGTTTTCTGATCAAAGTCCTGGTCTGCAGCTACCCCAAACTTAAAGCACCAGTTTACAACACCTTTCATCCAACCTCTGCCATGACTGATTACACCATAGGTCTTTGCAGGTGTTCAAATAACCATCCACATTGCTTTCACAATCACAAATAAAACTAAAATCATTTGAATCGAGACGGCACTAATTGTTTACCCGTGGTGGACACGTCTCATGTTTACATGCATGCTTCAATGCTATGTTGCTTCCACAGTGTGTTTTTTTAGTACCCAAACCTTCTGGGGGGCGCTGACAGCATCAGTGGACAGATGTGTGGAGATAAAAAGTGCCCCTTCAGTGGCATAACCAATTCCAGCAGAGTTTCAAGGAAGGTGCTGGAAAGTGAGGCTTGGAGTGTGCAACTCCCCTGAAGCATGCAGCTTCTGTCTGCTTTGCTTAGTTTTCTCATAGGTTACAACCGGTATTTTAAGGCCCATTCAAAGGGCTTACTGGGTAGGTCATATTAGGGCAAAAAAAGAAGTCATAAAACCACAAGCAAAATCCTGATGCACTTTTTATATTGCATGTCAGATTATGTTTCCAAGAGGACTGGGGAAATGAAGCTGAACAAACTACAAAGGGAAACACTAAAAAGGTAGACTAAAAAGGTAGTAAGCAAAATTCATGCAAAGCCTGCTGTGCAAGAATATTTGCTATCTCTAAATGTTTTCAGAGGGGACCTTAATTTCTGCATCCACAGTACTGTACCGCAGAATCTCCTTGGTGGCATGCTGATTCAAAGTAAGTATAATAAAGTGAATATAAAAACTCCACTCATTTGTGACATGATGCTGACCATGTCATGCACATGCAACGTTCATCAAATAATTTGAACTGTGATAGGGGCAAGCAAAAAATCCTGTTTCCCCCCTGTCAGTTTTGTTAAGTTTGCACACATCATTTCTGTAAAGACCTACCTCCTTATCAATTCACTTATCTTATTGGTATTGTTCTTGGGCTTTCATTATCAGAGGCCTTTGTATAATGTGTAACTAAACAAAAATGTATTCACCAATATGCAGTTTAAATGAGTACCCTATTTTCAAAGGTGTTCTGTAACTTGTGCATATATTTTTTGTTATCCCTTTGCTGCATCACTAGCCAAGTTATGTGGGATGTCATATCTACATTTTGGCTTCTGTGAATATATAATCACTAAATCTTTTTAAATACTTGGAAACAAAAGACGTGCATGTTCAATAAAGTTCCAAATTTACAAAAAGCAACCAGATTTTTAGGTTCTGGCTTCTGCACTACAGTAACTACAATGAACAGCGAGAAAAAAACAGATTAGTTTTTTTCAATACAACAATAGAGGACGAACCAGGATGGACTGATTCTTGGTATTTAATGCCCAACCCTGTTCTTTGGATCAGTTAAATTATTATAAAAGAAATGCTATTTGGTGCAGACAGAAAACAGTTTACATTACCAAGTCTAGAGGGGGATGAATGTTAGGCAGTGTGCAGAGCTGATAAATGAATGCTGCCATGACAATTTCAGCAGGGAAGTTCTGACAATTGAAGATGTCGACAAGTTGTCTGCAATTCATTGTAGCTGCAAACGTTCGCAGCATCAATGGGACCGCACTGAAAGCATCTGACAGGTGCTTGAAAACGTCATTTGCTGGTCTGTAACAAACAACAAAAAAGGAGCATCAGAAATAAATCTACTCAAACTGGTGAATTTGTCATATGCCATACAGATATGTTGCTGACTGCACAAACTGTAAGGATTATATGCAGCAACAGAACGTTTCTTTCCAATGATGGTATCTTGATGGAATTTACGGGATCAGTCCAATATTGTGCCCACGTACCACTGTGCCCATGTCTCACTGTGACCATATCATAGGCAATTCCGCTCTCTCTTGTTATATGTGTCATGAAAGTCAAGCGCTCTCAATCCCCACTGTTTGTGCACTTGGAGGAGACACGTAACTATTCTTATTGAAGATCAGACTTTGCCATCATATATGATGATGATGATAGCATATATGACCATCTTCATAGGCAGCTGAGTGAGCTCCAAAAGCCCATCCTGTTCAATTACTGAATTAGTATGTATCCTGTACTATAATTAACAACTGTAGCTGAGAGGCAACAATACAAATGAGAATATCCAGGACAATGGTTTCCTGGCAACACATTAATAGAGTTAAGGCCTAATTTGTGACTGCACATGTAATAGCATGCTGATTTCATAGCAGACATACACCCCCAAAAATAAATGAAACATTTATAATACAAAAATCATCTTATACCGCACTATAACCTACTTCTGATGTGTTCTTTTGTAGAAAAACAAAACACACCAAAATTGTGTAGGCCAGCCAAGTCTTTGGATGGGACAAAGAAAGTGTCTGACTTTAAAGAATTGGCAAGTTTTCTTATCCAAATTTCTTTTCTCTGAGTTTATTAGCTAAAAGATTTGGCCAGGACTTGGTCACTTCAGTTTCAAAACAAGACTGTGGCCCTGAATCCAATGACAAAGAAAAACAAAAAATATGGTTACTGGTTACATTGCGCTTTTTTATGCTAACTCATAAATAGATCTGATACAATGCTGCACATTTATTACATAGCAAATACGCTCCAAAGACATAAATGAAACATTAAGGCCTGTACGACAGTAATGCTCTTTCATACTACTAATGTGTATGTTTGTGTGCATATGTGCAAATGTTATTTTTTCACTGTACTCTGCTGACTACAGTCTTCATGACTCACACATTACTGACAAGTCTGCCGATGACACAGGACTGACAGAACTGATCATGAATGATGACAACTCTCCCTACCAATAGGAAGTTGACAGATTTGTTGACTGGTGTGAGAAAAAATATTTTGTGTTGAATGTGGGGAAGACAAAGGAAATGATTGTCAATTTTAGACAAAGAACACAAACTACAAGCTGATTATGGTCAAGGGAGAAGCTGCTGAACAGGTGGACAAATACGTGAGGGAGGCGGGGGGAGTAACTGTGGCATTAACTGACAGCATTAACTGATTAGGCTGTTTTGCCGGCAGGACGTGTCACTAGTGTTGTGTGCATGTGAGGGTGAGTGTGTTGCTGTGTTGAGACCTTTAATTTCTGATCTCTTAGTCTTACCTTCCATTTTACTATAATTATATGTACAATTGTTTAGGTTAATTCTCTGTCTGTCTGTCTGTCTGTCTGTGTCTCTCTCTGTGTAACAGCTTTCACTAATTTCATGCCAATTTTCATCCTGTTTTAGAAATAATTTATGAGGCTACCCGGCTTGGTCTGTTATTTGGGTGCATGTGTGCGTGTGTGTATGCACTCACCTGCACGTGTGTGTGTCAGTCTATGACAGACACAGAGAGAGAGAGACTGAGATGAGGGTGGGTGTATGTATGTGTGTGTGTGGATGTGTGGGATGCGGTAATATGGAGTATGGGTGTGGGTGTGAAGGCGGACAGGATGAGAATAGTGTATATACTTGTGCCTCGTATATAGCCTATTAACCTTATTTGAATGTGTGAGCTACCGTTTATTTTACAGCGCATTTCTGTAACCAATATTATTATATCTAATAATGTTTATGATATCAGTATTGTCTGTCTGTGGTTGCGCTCTCTTATATTTTGAATCATTTATACATGGTCATTTTCTTTCTTTTTCCTTTAATTTTTTTTTTTTAATAATAATAATTTAATATATTCTTGTTTTGTTGGGCTGTTTTTGTTTGTTTAGTTTGCTTGTTCCTTTAAATGGAATAAAGAAGTACTTAGCCTGACCTGACAAAATTAAACAGAAATGGCAGACTACCAACAAACCTAATGGTAAACACACCACCAAACCACAACAATCAAAAGATTATAGCCTGCAGCAAATAAATAATGGGTGCGAGTTGAGCGACTCAAAGAGCTTTTTCATCTAATTAAGGTATGGAATGCATACTCACACACAAAAGCAATAGCATAATAATACATCACTACACATACTTAGTCATACAAAACAAAGTGAAACTGATGCACACTGAAACACAAACACCCCGCACTCATAGTCATGCGCACGTGCACTTGCACTGACGCGCACACACACACACACACACACGTGTTCACAGGTTTCCGTGCACACGCCCACACACACATACCTTATATTTACAATCTGCCATATAAAAACATAAACACACTCAAACACAGTTGGCATACATGCGCCAACAGGAGACTTTGGTCAGGATATACAAATTAAAAATTACAAAATAAATTAAAGGCACTCTGCCTATAGGGTTAGGGCTAGGATTAGGCTGCATGTCTCATTGTTTGCAGTGTAGAAACAGTAATGATAGCACATAGGCTTGGTGATTTTGTTGTGAACCCTCTTTAATTATACACCCCCACCCCAGTTTTTCAAAGCATCAGGATACTGAAAGAATTCTGTCCGAAATAAAGTAAATAAAATAGTATAAAACAAAGCTGTATGGAGTATAGTGGCAAACATGCTGTCACTTTCTTGAACAATTTCACTGACTGAGCGGCAACCACCTAACTTTCCACAGTTTCTTGTCGGCAGTTAATCTGTGCAACTTTAATTCACGTCCCTCCACCTCCTTTCCTTTGTAGTTCAAACAGCACACACAGTATTCTTCCCCATGGCAGATATTTTTTAGTATTGCGGTTGATCGAAACTACCTTTGCTCAGGCAACACCCAGTAGGCCTAACATAGCTGCCAGAACGTCCCAGTCAACAAATATTCGCCTTATGCAGGGGCAGAGCACTCTAAAATTTCCTCTCATGGGCATGGTCTATAGTGCGTGTTTCTTGTTACACTATACTTGTTGATGTCACATGCACATGCATAAAAAGTAACATACGAAATGTTACTTTCAGTGTAAGAATCAGAGTTTGCTGCACTTACTGTCATTTGATATTGTACTGAACAAATATCTGTCCTGACAAATAAAGTTACCCCTCCATAGTTTTGCTCTCCTTTACAGTGTGGAATTGTCTGTGAGAGGCAGAGTTTTGCTTGCACCAGTGATGTTACAAACACTGCCAAATCACCACAGTCACCACTGCAATGTGAAAACTGACATTACACTTGCATTGCACTTGGGTTGCAAAATATACATGCGCTTTTTGAACATTATTTCTTAAATATTGTGCATACAGCAAGATAATTTATGTCATCACACATCACGTGTAACATGCACATTGATGTCAATTTCAAACAGCAATATATTAAATACCAATCAACTTTCATCTTTAGTTCATACAAAAGCATTTCCGTGGAAGAAAGAACAACTACTGCATGCCCCAATAATGACTGTCAAAGACATTTCATTTTGGAGTGACTGGGAAAGCACCTTTTGACAGTGCACCATTATACCCCCACCGTAGTTTTTGAAAGCATCAGGATAATTCTGTCTGAAATAAATAGTCATAAACAAAGCAGTGCAGATTATTGTGGCAAACACGCTGTCACTTTTTTGACCAGTTTCAGCAGTGACCACCTAACTCTGCAGTTTCTTGTCAGCAGTTAATCTGTGCAACTTTAATTCACGTCCCTCCACTTCCTTTCTTTTGTAGTTCCAACAGTACACACAGTGTCCTTCCCCATGGTAGTTATTTTTTAGTATTGCAGTTGATCGAAACTCTTCACTCCAGTGACACCCAGTAGGCCTAACATAGCTGCCAGAACATCCCAGTCAACAAACTTCCACCTTACACAGGGGCAGAGCACTCTACATTTTTGTCTGAGACCTGAATTTGACTCTCGACTTATTGATAAGAGTGGTAGGATGAGAGCATCCATCACAGAAACAACACACCTCAAGTATGTGTTCATTCAGAGAACCATACATGAATGTTATTTTCAGATTTTTCTCATAATTATCCTTGTTCCTTAGAAACAGCCTAGTGCCCACCCATCCCCAAATCTTTTATTTTATTTTATTTTTTTAAGTGAAACAAACAAACAAACAAACACAAAGCTTTGGCCAGGATCCACACTGTCACTTTTTTTATGGCTGATTTTCTCTTAAAGCCTCGGTTCATGAAGGTATATCTTCAGGCTGAAAATCTGCTCATGCACACTCACGTCAGTCTCAATTTGATCATAACAAATGTGTTGGCGACATGATGTCATAGCCTGTAGCTCCATCCCCATTTCATCAATTCAAAATTGTTGACAATTACAGAACCAGAATATTCATTGTCCCAGTAGGTTTACATGGAAATTTCTCTTGTGATGCACAGTAAAAAATGTGCATGTTCTAATCCTCATGAATCCATGTTCTAATCCTTACTGACTACAACATATTTAACATTACACAACACGTGTACAAGAATAGTCACTACAGTGTCAAGACCAGTGTGGGTCAACACACCACTTTACTATTTTTTTGCTCAGGCAAACAATTAATTTTGACTTCAGACAAACTGTTCAAACTTTGTAAGGTTATAGGGCCTAATAATGTGTTCACCTCAACCTGGTCACACTAAAGTTAGTGTCCATGGTTGAATCTGAGTTTTCTCTTCTAATATAATCTGAAGTGATGAACATTGAGATGTTGCCACTTTCTTCAAAGCATTATGACCAGGAAAAACGCATTTTATTCTTTTTGTTCAAATTCAGTTAGAAATTTCCCCTTTCAAAAGAAAGTGTTTGATGAAAGAGAAACAGAGAATGAGTAGTTTGAGCAAATGTTCTCTTTTGCAATTTTAAAAAAAAGTATGATGTATCACTTTGTAATATTCCTGGTCAACCAACTTTGCTTGACAACCACATTGGCTGCACATGGGTGCACCTCCAGTTCTAGCAGCTACAAAGGAAAGAGACACATGCATGGACCATATGTGGCTTTGTCAGCATACAAATGAAGGAAAGAGACAAATTTATTGCAATGACATGTATTCTTAATTTGTAATTTCAAAGCCCAGAGAAAGATAATTCTGCTCTTGAGCATGCAAATTTTACAGCATTCAACAAAGTTTCAAACTAAATGTTCTTCAATAAACATAGTTCATGCTCCTATACATTCACACAAACATGCCTGTTTTATGTCTCCCAGTCTGGGAAGAATGAAATAGCAAAATATTTCATTAATCTGAGAATGGCAGCTGTAAGGGATGTTCTACACAGAACCACAAAAGGATCAAACTACTTACATTGTCCATTTGCTTGCTTCATCTGTTGCTCGTTTGAAAGCATCAACTTTCTGATGTATTCTGTCTGTTCCCCACCACTTCCCAGTCTTGTGAAGATATGAAGGAGTTGGTTCTTGGAACTCTTTACTATCCTCACACAAAAGATGGAGCAGAGGTATGCTGTAAATCCAGGATGGGTCTGTGTCCATGTTTTTGTCCTTGAAAAGTGATCTAATTTTACGCGCAATTGCACTGAAACAAGGGTGCAAAACACAACATTTTATTAATTCTGCACATAAAAACTGCCAACACGGAAATGCGGAATAAAGCACCAGTACCAATAGTTATGCAATAAATAATTGAAATAATGAGGCAATTCTTGATCCCGTCTTTTAATATTTGTAACTGACCAGCTAAACCAAAGCTTGTCTGCAGTTATTACTGTGTAATAATACTAAATCAGAAACAGAAGGCCTTTATGTTGCAATCATTTTTGACATTTCAGAGGTTCTGAGCAGACTCATCATGAACATAAAAAAATGATTCAAACTGATATCAAATGACTGCTGGTGAGAAGTAGTAAAGACAGGAAAATGTACTCACCAAAAGACAGATCATAAATACAAGAAAAATAATGCATTCCAATGTTTTATCAAATGTGTCTTCAGGAAAACTGATACTTAGGAAAAAGAATCATTGGAAAAACAAGAAACAAACCAGAACATGACACAAGACCAGAGCATGACACAAAGTTGCTAAAAATGAAGAGGAAGTAACCAGAAGAAGAAATAAATGAATATGTATGATTTTTAATATTAAAGGGGGGGATTGGGGATGGGTGGGGGGGGGGGGGAGGGGGGATTGGAAGGGATGGTATATATGAATGTGCTTACACCCACAGCCACACTCAAACAGATTGATCAACTTTTAACATCTTACTGTTTGTCTTTCATCAGAAGAGGAAAATGGTTGTACAAATACTCAATGTCAGGACAGGTTTTCTTTTCCATATCTGGTCTGATCAATAGACCTCTGAAGATGATGGACTTGTCTGCAGGTGAAAGATCAAGTCCATACTCTCCAGCCAGTAGCACGATAAACACTGCTAGAACAACTGTTCTGTCTGAACTCAAGGTTTCCAGGTGCCGCAACAGAGGTGTCAACAAATATTGTTCCAAGCACTGAAAGGACAACAAATCAGAAGGGGAAATAAATGAAGCATCTGTAATGGTCACTCATATGTTGATCAATTTTCTATTCACAAATGTTTCATATCTGGTCTGGTCTGCAGGCCAGACTAGACCCCCCAAAATGTTATTCCATTCTGCCAACCTTTTTAGCAGCGACATAGCACTATTAATATTTTGCAGATTGTTTTCTGTTGATTTTGCTTTAGATTGCAGAATCGAGTAAGGCTTTGTATTCAACATTGTTTTCTGCTTGATTTTGCTTTAGATTGCAGCATTGAGTAAGGCTTTGTATTCAAGATTACTTTATTATCTCATCAGAGAAATGAAATATGTGGCTAAACATATGTCACATCAAAGTAGACAATGACACATATTATCCCACAGCTAAATAACAGTTAGATTGACTGCCTGTCACATGTCTTTCATGCTCTCTCAGACTGTGTATATACATCATGTTCATGAGAGTGCACATTTTGTGAAGATGTGAAACGTGTTGATCTGCGCAAGAATATGCTCTTTGAAGAAACATCACTTGTAAAGCCAGAGTCTCTGTATGCATATTATGATACAATGTTAATTCTGAGAATAAGCTTCCTGGATAAGTGCATATGCACGTGCATGCATGTGTACATGTATGCAGGCATGCCATGCGCTCTCTCACAGGCGTGCACATGTGTGTATGTGTCTGTGTATGCATGCGTGAGTGCATGCATGTGTGCACGTGTAAGCACGTTATTTTACATTGTTATTTAGCTATAATGTAATTAGTTTAAACACTTCTTTTTTTAAATGTATTTGTCTTATGTTGAATTATCATACAATTAATTATAATTTGATTAATTTACATGTTACATTGATGATATGCAAACTTTCCTTTTACAGGATAATAAAGTATTATTTTTAAAACTCAAAGAACAATTATTAAAAATACATGTAATATAAAAAGGTACATAGTAAACAAACCAGTCATTTACTTAATTTATGTGATGATGTAATTAGGTAGGTCCAGCCTCTCTTTAGCACTGTGTAACACTGCGGTTGTGAGGTAACAATTGCTCATTTTCAACTTGTCAGATCTGTTTTCTTCTGTGCAATCTGTCAATAACCTAGTATCTTTGTGCAGCTGACATCTGTTTAAATGCAACTTAAGTGAATTTGTTGTCTGTCGATCACAGTTTGAACAAAATCACATGACTGTCTTCTCTTGAATATCAGCATGCTAGAAACTTCAGTGCATGTAGTTGACCTTTTCGCCATAAATCAGAATCGAGCAGAACATGATGCATAGTTCACATTCTATCTACTTGATATTTTTTTTTTAGACCAACCATGGAAGTAAAATGTTTAAACACACTTTTTGTTCACGTCAGGAACAATAACTACTTTGGCGACCAGACGACGCATCCACGACCCGACGTTATCAGAGTAGGCAAAATACAAATTAAAACAGATCACTATCGTCTGAGCTTCATTTCTCAGTTTGTAATTATTTTTGCTTCCAAGGAACTCAAACGGGGGAAACTGTAAGAGCAAAAAAACTATGAGATCTAGATCTAGATATGTAAAACATGAAACAAAAACAAAGAACCACATACATCATGCAAATAGGAGAGAAAATGAAGGTACAGAAATTTCATGCAATACATTCTGATTCTCAATGAGAATTCCCACATCCACACATATGATTCTATGAGAAAGGTGGGGGAACCCAAATGGGGGAGGGGGTAAGAGCAGAAAACCGAGGAGATCTAGATAAGTAAAACACAAAACATAGAACCACACACATCAAGCAAACAGGAGGAGAGAAAATGAAGATACAGAAATTTCAAGCAATACATTCTTCAAGCTGGTAATCATATCATAGATCAATATGACAAGAGGTGCAAGTCCAAGTTGGTCACCAGCACTTGTGTGGCTTGTGTATGCATGAGAGAGAGAGAGAGAGAGAGAGAGAGAGAGAGAGAGAGAGAGAGAGAGAGAGAGAGAGAGAGAGAGATTGTTTAATTACGGATGCTTGTGTAAACATTTACTTTTTAGTGCTGTGATATCAATATGTTGGGTGTGTTTGGTGTGTATTTAGCCTTTGCTGCTGTGATCAGTCTATTGTCTGTTCTATTTGTTACTGTGCACTGGAAGACAAATTTCCTTGTAAATATGTACTGTCACAATAAATATTCTGATTCTGATCAAGTGATTTTGGGTTCTTTTTCTTATTCAAACTTGTCTAGCTACATAATTTATATAAATTTTACTTCACATTTCTTTAGGCTGTAAATTTGCATTCTCTGATAATGCTGAGGCTATACACATAATAACCTTAGCTCTGTCTCTTTCTTATTCTGGAGTTATGATTGGTTTAATAATGCTGCCGCTGAAAATTGCATAAATTTTGGCTTTTCTCTCTCCTTTAAACCTCTCTACAGAAATATTTACCCATTACCTCAAATGCTGTCAGGCTAAATGCTTTCTCTGATTAATGCTGAAAATGTTGGTACCAAAATCATGACTACTTTTCTATTCTGGAGTTATAATTGATCTTATGATGCTACCACCAAAGACAGAAGATTGGACAATGTGCAAAATGAGACATTTTAGCATCTTTGGCACTTTGTAATTCCAATGTTGGAGTGAATTGCAGTACTCAGAAAATTGTGTGTATTCTATGTAGTGCAATAGGGATATGTGAATGATAATTTGTTTGGTTTGTTAGAGTCATGCAAAAACAGCATTTTATAAAATATGTGTAAAAAACCTAAATATGTTGATCATGCATGGGAATTGATTGGAAGGAAAAACTCTGAAATCTAGGGGAGTCCTGGGGCATGCTAAAAAGAATCACCCCCAAAGATCAAAATCTATGCAATCTGAGGCTATCCCGAGGTCAGTTTTACGGAAATAAAGTCAACTTTTTCATCCTCATGGCCACCAACTGGAACCACCTCAGTGACAACCAGGTGAAGGCCCCACACTCAGGACTTAAATGACTGATTGCCACTCCAAGCGCTATCTAACTGGAGCACACATTCCACTCTTGCCGCATTTAAACTGAAGGTTAGGTTCAGTGACGATAAAATCAAGATCAAGAACTGCAACATAATGAAACTGCACGCTGATGCATTCCAGGCTTCTTTTATCTCCTCACAAACTTTCACTTCCAGCTCAACTGGTCTTCTTCTTTCGTAAAGTGGCCATCATACTGATGAGTATGTCACTGTTCGGGGTTGTGTAGCAGTTTATTATTTTTTGATTTGTTTATTTTTGTAAGCCTCACATCCAAACAAATGGAGTTTTGAGTGTCCCACCGGCTTTTCATGTCTCCGACTGACTAGACCAATCTGGCTACTGTTTACTGATATCCACTCCCGTTTATTGGCACAGCTGCAGTTGTCAAACTTTTCACCACAGTTTACAACTCAAGTGACCAATATGGTGAATCTTTCACTTTCAAAACTTTTGGAACATTTGCTTTTTCTCAGCTGAAACATGGCATAGAAGCATGTAGGAATGACTGCAATCAAGCTTAATGCCTGCCTGCAAGAGTAACAGCAGCGGCTGTGTTCACAATTAAGTGTGAATGTACTTCATGTGTTTTATGGGTATTTGGTACGGAACTAAAATCGGTGCTCCCTGTTGTTGTTGTTCGTTTGTTTGCTTGTTTTTGTTTTTAGTACCCTTGATTTCTTTTCCCTGCAAACAGTTTGTTTTTCTCTGCAGAAAATTGGTTACACTGCCACAGAAATTTGCAATATCATGGACAATTCCCATGCCTGGTTGATATCTGAGGGATAATATCTCAGAACCTATCAGAGACAAATGCATGAAATTTGGCATGCACTTGCTTTGTGGTTCTCTTTAATACAATACACACTTGGATCGTATTATCTCAGTTTCAAAATTTGGCTGGACCTACCTACTATAATACGTTCACATATACACACATCAAATATCACACACTATATTTGCACTAGATTCCTCTTTGATATGAAGCTTTCATTACACCTTGCAAATATTTGCTTTCATATCCATTTCTTCATCTACCATTTTCAACAAAACATTATACCAGTTACTACAAATGCCAAAGAGATTAAAATGAAAACAAAGAGACAATCTGACTGACCTTACTGAAACCTCTTTCAGTAGGTAAGGACACAGCAGAAAAAGGTATGCTTTCGCCAATCACTCTGATTTCCTTCAAGAAGTGTTGTGCAGTGTGCCCAAAGTTTTCAGCATGTAAACACAGGGCACTGTGGACCGTGTCTGGCTTGGGCAAAAACAGCTGACATGCTGCCATCATGTCACTGACAAATATGTCTGTTGACGAAGTTCCAATCCCTGTACGTTTCATAAGCGAGTCCAGCATTCCTTTCACGCCATCTGGATAAGCTATGCAGTCATACACATCCCAAGTTCCTGACACAGAAACATGCAGCATGCTTAAAATAATCATTAATAATTCAGTACACAAATGGCACTTGTTCCATCTGTCTGTGAGGGCATGAAGTAAGTACAAACATAATCTATGCCAAATATTAACTGCACACACACACACACACACACACACACACACACACACACACACACACACACACACACACACACACACACACACACACACATTCTCTCTCCATTTCTTTCTCACATGCACACACACGCACATACATTCATGCACAGAGTAAAAGACAATGAACAACCCCTAACTCCATCCCCCACCAAAAGGCCATATTTAATACAGCACAAAGTCACTTGGGGAAGTAGTTTTGACCGATTTGCCAAGACACCGTTACGGCTCGTCTTCATCAAATTTACATTGCAAGTCAGGTTGTGCGATGTCTTGGTGATGTGGCCATAGCTGCATGACCACTGATTGTCAGTTTATCAGATATGGCCAGGCCTTTTTGCCATTACTTACTGCACAATGTCTCAGCATGCATACAATGGAAGAAGAAACTGCTACCCATGAAGACAAAAAGATTTATTGCCCAGTTGGTCCTTCAGCAGATGCTACAGGACCCATCTCATCACAGTTGCAAGAATTAAAACCAAAAAAACAAATACGCTTCTGTGGGAAAACACTGAGAATTTGGGTGCAGATAGCCTGCTGTTTTAATATCAAGAAATAAAGTGACTGAGGGTATCTTCACCAAAGGGTCCTTCACCAAGTTGGCAAAGCTATATTAAGAGTAGCCTTAATCCCAACAACAAACCGAGACTCATTTTGCAGTACAAAATAACAAGTACTTCTGAAGAGATGCACCTTCAGATTAGTCTTGAATGTCCAATTAGTGTTTCAAGTGGAATCTGCCTCCTCGTTTTAAAATGTGTAAAACATCACTTGCCAATGTTATTTCATACAGAGCAAGGGACAAAGCGAAAGATGCATCCAGTGAACAAAGTAATCTTGGTAGAACATGTGGGCGGATGGGCTCACAAAAGTAGGGTGATATTGTGTGTCAGTTCAGAAAATGGTAGCAGAGGGTGGCAACCTTGTCCTCTATTTTGTTTCTATGAACACTTGTTCAGCACCTCATCTCAAGATGAGCCCATAATGCTTCACAATGACAACTATAGTGCTATCGTTTCTGTGTTTCTAGTCATATGCAACTGAACAAGTAACTGTAGCTTTTACACAGCATGTTTTAAACATCCACCAAAGCGGTTACAGCAATGTTTAGCTGTTACATGACTGGTGCCACGTGAAACTGCTAGCATCTCAGCACATGTTCTGTGGACACCATACAACCATGCACCAGTTTACAGTGTCTTTATTTGAAGCACATACATAAGGTGCATGTGTGTTTAGCTGTAACCTGCCTCCTACACTTTTGGCAGAATGATCTTTAACGTGTTACTGCAGTAACACTTGTGTGGAATGGATACTAAAATAAGAGTCAACACAGAAAGTTGTCCATGGAGAAGAAAATTCTGCCATTCCTGCTGGTACTCAAACCTGAGACCTTTTGATCACAAGTTTGTCACTCTACAGACAGACTTCAAATAGAGAACTGACATGTTTATGCCTTATCTGTTATTAACTGTTCTTGTCCAGTTGAATTTGCTGATGTTTCTGCATTGATCATCAGTCAGCCTATTTGCCAGTCCTATGCAAAATGGATATGTCAGCAGCAAATTTCAGTGGCCATGTTTTGACAACAAAAACAATGACAAATTTGTTTGCACCTCACAGAGACTGATTTGGCTAATCTTGCACAACTATTAGTACATAATTTTTTTAGGCAAAAGTGCAATTTGCACAGGCCAAAAGTGAGTGGACTGTGTGTGCCCCTGAGCTATAACAAAAACAACTCAGTAGAGTATGTGTGCATGTGTGTGTGTGTGTGTGTGTGTGTGCGTGCGTGCGTGCGTGCGTGCGTGCTTGTGTGTGTGTTTGCACCAGTATGTGTGTAAATCCCTTTGTGTGTCAGTATACAAGTATAGAGTATAGTCTGATAAGCCAAAGCACATTTTTGATGTCACCAGCAGCATAGTACCTCTTTGCTCAACTTCAAACATTTGAAGCTCCTGTTTTCTCCAAACCTTGGGCTTGACTTTGGTTCCTTTGTGGAAGTATACTCGCTCACGCTCAAGTTTGCCATCCTTCTCCACACAGTATGCATATGTAAACTTCAGATCTTTAGGAAGATCGCCCACATTTAATTGACCTCTGTACAGGTGTCCGCATTCTCCACTTTGCCTGAATCACAATAATGACCTTATTTTTAACAATAAAAACAATAACAAAACAGATCATGATTAGATAGATGACGATGCACATAACCAGCTAACCAATGTGTTAATAGGGACAAAAGCATTCATGATGCTAAATTATGTAATGGGCTACGAACCAAATACTGTGTCCAAAATTGTAAAACAGACTACCAGCATTGTGAAACAAGATCAAAAAACACAAAAGGTTAAAAAGAATGCTAATAACTTTCATCAGATAATACAGAACACGTGCAAATTTCAGGGTTGACCCCTTTTTCAAGCAATGAACTGATAGACATCGCACAAATCATAAGAAGAATAAAATTCAATCTCTAATTTACTTCCGTTCAAATCAAACTAGGATATGAATTTATTACTGTCAGTATAAAACAATTGTACACTGATAAGTTGAAGCTTGCTGCTAATTTGAAACAGCTTCAAATTACCATAGGATTTTAATTTAGTTGGGTCTTGGACTGCCGATTTGAAACTCTTCAGCCAATCTGATCCCAAGGTCCCGTGTTTCAAAGTGATGGAAGCCTCTCTGTGTGTGCATGTGTGGGTGTGAGTGCATGCATGTGTGAGATTGAGAGAATGTTACCTTTATATGTAAAGAAAAAAAGAAATAACTGAGCAGAACTGTAAGACACAAAAGCATGGACAGGCCCAATAATATAAAATAGAACAAGAAAAGACAGATGGAGCAACAAAAAGATGCAGCTGAATAGCATAAACAGGTAGCAAGACCCATATTCCAGTCAAGTGCTAGCTATGCGACAACCAGTACACAACCATCGCATTTTAAAGTTACCCAGTCATCTGTAGCTCATGCATTTGAGGGTGTTGTGATTCTGGATCCAAGCAGACAAAAACACGATGGTTGTTGGCTGCCACATGCTTGAAGCGATTAGATATAACCACGTGAAAGACCACTGATGCACTTTGCTTCTCGCTGCAAAGAAAGTGTAAAGAACATTTAAAAGATAAATCTTCTTTTTTTTCCTGTAGGTATTATATGTGACTGATATAGTTTTCAGTTCCAACACAGGAGTTTGGGGCTAGGGATGTAGCCCACCTGAAAAGGAAAACTGACCACATACAAAACTTGACACAGCAAAGACACAAAATCCATAAACAAAAATGTCACACACACATACAGAATACTTTATTCATCCCATGGCAGAAGATTACAGTGTCAATTACTCATACATAAAAAGCACATAAAAGCAATGACAACCAACCAAAAATAAATCATCAACAACAACAAGAAATATATATGTGTATCACAGCATTGCTATAATGCTTTCACTCATCCATGCCCACCCCACCCCCCACCACCACCATCTTACATGTGCTTAACACTTCTATTAAACATGGAAATTGGTGATGGCACAAATACAAATTTCAACTGATTAGTTTTTTTGTGAGTGGGACTTGCAGTCTTTGATTTCCTTCCATTCAACTGCTGTCAGAATACAGAGGATGTGTGAAGTTATTTAAGATAGTTGCAATGTTTTATATATATATATATATATATATAACTATCTATGTACTTAACTGTCACTAAAATATTCTGTATATATATATATATATATATATATATATATATATATGTAACCGAGTGTACTGTATACATGTTTCGGGCCATGACCCTTTAATCCTTTCTTTCCGGTTTCTTTTCCTTTTTGATTGGGTAGGAGTTTTATGGCCCCAATTATCTAAGGTGTTAAAACCAGTGCGCTGCCCGGCAGCATCCCTTTTCCCCCAGTGTCCCTGCAGAGGCAGGTTGTTTGTCAGTGTGGCCGGTGTTCATCTCAGGGGAGAGCCTGTAAGTAATTATTTTTCTATGGCTTGTTATTCTCTTGTTTCTTATTGATGTAAATATGTATTTTTATAACGTTACTATGTTCACAACGTGCCTTGATTTTGGTTCTTGAACACGTGGGTAATTTCGGCGTCAGTGTACATTGTTTGTGCGTTCAAATGTTAAGCCTTTATGCCACAGGATGACTGGTGTTTCCAAAATGTAACTAGTATATGTAGCTAGTATGTTATGCTGCCATTGTTGGATGTTCAGTTGGAGTGATGCTTTGCCGATGTAAATGGTTATCCCTCAGTAAAGTGTGGTTTGTTTGTGCGGCTGTGCAGATCTCTGTGCGGCACAACTTATTTGTTTAGTTTCCTACCGATCTATTTTTCGACATAAAATCGGTGGTATATTATCGCTAACACTTTGAAGATGTTGACTTCATGGTTGTCGAATGTTCATTTTACTTGAATGTTCATTTTACTAGTTGAATATGGTTTAGTGCATAGGGGTGATTGTATAAACTGTGAGACATGTTATTTCTGTTTTGATCTGGCTTTTGTATGGCTGAGTCTTGGGCGCGCAGACTTTCCGAGTTGGTTACAATTTGTGTCAGCCACTTAGTTGGTTACAAGTATTAGCCACTGAATTGGCAAGAATTAGCCACTGAGGTCTGGCTTCTTGTGCAAGGACCTCCCCCCCCCTCCATCCCCACCCCACCCCCACACACACACAATAAAAATGTTGTGTGAGCTACCCTCCCACCCCAATCAAACGCTGGGTCTGAGCCTGACCTGGCCAGTGAAGAGGCTAAAGAAAGGTCCCAAAGTGTGAAATGAAAATGCAAGAATTTACATTTTTCATCCAAAAAAAATAAAAGATGAAGATGCACTGAGAAATAAAAGACAAAGATGCACTTTTGAGCACATGTTTGGATGAGGAATATTTCAAAGGTGTTGAAGCAGAACTTGATGATAGTGAACATACACTAGATGTAGTTGCTGATTCACTGGCAGCTGTCATTGACAAGTCTTTCAAAAAGAAATGTAGTGATGAAAAGCTGAAACCCAAATCTGATGCAATTAAAAAAATATTTAAAAAAGAAACCTGTGAGCATCTGTCTGTGCCTAAATTCATCTGGAAATTTGGAAACAGATCCCCTCAACCACCCGCAGAGTAGATCTAAAACTGGCTCTGACACAAAAATCTGTTGTAAAAGCAGCTACTGCGGTTGTACACAGCACACAGCTGATACAGAAAGCTTCAAACCATGACAAAATTCAAAAGTTAAACAGAGAAACCATTAAACAATTACACACGGATGCCCTGATTTTGTTAGGTCATGCTTCCACTGACCTATCTCTCCAACACACTCTGTGCAGCCCTACCTGTTGGACAGCTTGCTCTAGATCGTTTCTTGAAGAATAAGTCATTATTTTAGTACAGGCCAAAAACAGCCATGCAACATTATTTGTGAATACAAAGTTTTGGTTTGTTGTTATAATGTCAATATAAAATTGTGGTGTTCTAAGGGTTGAACTCTTCCCCCACCTTCGCCCATCCCTCATAAGCCTTACAGTTTCTCTGGACATAAAGCACCATGAAAGAAGGGTTGAACTTCAACATCGTCATGCCCACTAGACACTCTAAATCCTCATTTGTCACTCATGTGGCTTCGCCTGACAAAGCAACAGGCGAATTATATAATTAAACCAGCCTTATGTTAGTAAGGGGAAGTTTAATTAGAATTACTATGAGATTGTTGCTTGGAAGGGGAAGTTATGGGCCCACCATGGTGATAATTTCATGATAACTGAACTTACCCACCCTTTACTAACATACATCTAGTGGCCACTCACTCTAAATGTTGGCCTGGTCAGTTCTCTGTGCCAATTCTAATATGTCACTCATGTAACTTCCCCTTCCTAGCAAAAAAATCATAATTCTAATTAAACTTCCTCTTACTAACATAAGGTTAGTTTAATTATATAATTAACACATAACTATGTTAATTATCTATTAAGTCAAAAGTGCATTTTCTCAGCATTAAAATGGGACTGCACCACCAACATTAATGATAGAAGAAAAAGAGCTGACTTCTGAATATTTTGACCCTTGACTGCAATTTGTCATGCCAAAAAATAGACAAAACCCATAAGCAGTGTAATGGCCTCATAACAGTTTGTTTTTTGTTGCACCCTGTTCCAAGACATTCCCCTGCTTACCTTGAAAAGTGTTGTTGGTGATCTCTTCTCTGAAAACAAAAAACAAGATATTCATTAACTTTGGAGACCTTGTTAAACCCGTCTATGTTAATTGTTGCACATTTTAAGTTTTACTGTCTGTAAAATGTGTCAGAAGCTAGTTGAGTTTGAATAACTCTCCCACTCAAAGGTTTAAAAGTTCTAACCCCTTGACCATTTATAGCACATGTTTGACTTTCAAAATATCAGTACTGGATATTATCGATGATGGTCAAATGAGCATCGCTTCACTCTCCTTCTACATGCAAAAAAGCAGAAGAAGAAAAAAGCCCAAGAAGAACCTTTAGTTAATGGCAGCACAGTCACTGCATAGTTAATAGAACTGCATGAAGGAAATCTGTTGAGCCATAGGTACATCTGGACATAGTATGAAAAAGCAAAGGAGCACATGAAGTTCAGCCAATGACTCGAAAGTAGCTTACTTGCTGTTTGAACAATCCCAGCATGCCAAATTCATCTCAAAGTAGAAGGAAGAAAATTGAAGGGCCCTGTTACTAGAGAGCTAGCTACCAAAGTAGACCATAAACTCTCTTAATACATACAATTTCAACACTCTAAACACAGTGTTGTCAGTTTCATCATCTGAGACAGGACTCAATGGACCCATCCACATGCCCCACGCAGTCGCCGATCTCAACCAATCAGAGATGTGAAATGTTGCTATTTTTAGCACAGATTTTTGTCTCACATGCTGGTATCACAAACAATGGCTTGGCACCCACTGACTCAGTGTGGTTTTTGTCATTTTTGGTCGCCCTAACACAGCAAAATGGTTGTATGGGTGCCTACAGGGTAATCGACTTAAAACAATTTCCAGTTCAAATCTCTAAGGATGAAGCTCCTGACAACATTTGGGATTTTGTTTTTCCCCATCTTTCTTCTTCTTCTTCTTCTGTCAGTCTCCTTTCTTTCTTTTTGTCTTTCTTTGTGTAGCCTTGTCAGATTCATGGCGTTTCAGTCCATTTTAGTTGGGACGACCCCTGCCTTCACAATAATAATAAATACTCAAAAATAACTTTTAGGCCAATATATCGCTATTCTCTGATCCAAACTCACTGCGCTTTGAAACATTCTCCAACATTTTCAACGTTAATTGAGAAAAATAGCAAAGATAACGTCCTGCCCCCTGTGCTTCTGGAAAAATAGCAGTACTCTCATGGGGCCGCGCCGAAGTTCACGGCAGGAGTCAGTCGACATCGCCGATTGTCCTTAATAACTATGCTCTTTAGCATCTGAGGACATCAAGCAAAACAAAAAAGAAAGAAAGAAAGGAAAACAAAAGAAAGACCGACACAAGAAAAAAATACAAAGTCACAGACCAGACACGTCTCATGAAGCCACGCAAGGCACCACAAAACCAAGGCCAACCATTGGTCAATCTCCTGTCCATGCTACACAGTATACTGGCCAGCTGACTGCGAGGCCCCCCTACTTGTCTGATGAGTGGCAAGCGCAGAGCATGATGCCAAAAATTGAGAGGTACACTGATACCCTCAAACAAGTGCAAAGACAAAAAGTCTAACACGAATGCCTACGTCAGAAAAGGCCATGAAAGAAAGAGGCTGTACACAAATGCCTGTGGCGAAGAAAGAAAGAACAGGCCTATGGCAAAGAAAGAAAGACCAAACCACAAATGATGGTGGCAAACGAAAAATGGCTGCCCTAATCAGGCAAACAAACAGCAGACACCAAATGAAAGGGGAAAGAAACAAAACAGCTGAAACCACCTCAAAAACCCAAACGTTGGCCTACCTGCAAGCATAAGCTGGAAAAACACACCATTAAATCACAAGTCTTATAGACTACTGTCTGCAACAAATGAGTGGACGACTACAGTCAAAGCCATAAGAACACAGAGCAAAAATAACTGTGCCAACGATAAACAGATGGAAAGCCAAACTAACCATAACTAACTCACTAACCTGGCTTCCATCTGGAAAAACAAAGGCTGCAGACTGATAAAGCAAATTGCTAATCAGAACTACTGATCACAAAGCATTGGGATATGAACAAATGCAAACAAAAAGACAAATGCAAAATGGCTGCCCTAATCAGGCAAGCTATCAAGCTGGTACAAAATGGCCAATAAAAAAGAAAGAACACATGGTGGGAAAGAAAAGGAAAAAAAAAGAAAAAGAGGAACAACAAACAAACAAACAAACTTTCTGAAAAGAAAGAGGAGGCAAGATTTGTCAGCAAGCAGTGGGACAAAGGCTGGATACACGTAATCCATGTACACGATAAACCCATTGAGCTCACAGCAACACAGCAGGGCAAAAGACACTCACAAAGACAGAATGAGCAGTCTCGTTAAAAATCGAGACCACCCCCCCTCACTTGTACATTGTAAATGAACAATATAATTTGAGAAACCAAAGGGCAAGCAAAGAGAAAAAACAATGCATGAAAAGAAGCGGCAACTAGCCCAACCCCAAACCCTAACCCAGGGAGACCACGAAATCGCCTGTCTATTGAACTAGAACGAACAAACCTTTTTCATCTCTACGAATGATGAAATAACCAAGGATATATTGGGAAACTAAAATAAAACACCCAATAAAAGGCAGGCTCCCTGATGAGGTCTAGCCTGTTGTGAAAGCTAGAGTAAACACAACAAAAATGACCAAAACGTCATGCACCTAACAAGACTCGAGAAAGATGAAATAACAAGAGGGAAATAAACAAAGGCCCAACTACTGGCAATGGCGTTGGAGCTTCATCTTGGAGATTTGAACTGGAAATTTTTCAAAGTCGGTTACCCTGTGGGTACATGCTTTAAACACAAAGGAAAGTGCTGCCTTGCAGTAGCATGGAAAAGTGGAAACATGCAGCAAATTTGCAGTTCACAATGGTTTGAGCAAATAGGAGCAATGTATGTAGCATTATTTTCTAAAGGAAACACTAATCAGTTAACCAATTCTCAGCCATGGGACTTGGTAATGAGATGAAATTGAGGCTGCCACCATTTCACTGACTGGACATGCTCGGTTGAGATAATACTGAGTTTGCGGGTAGATCTAGTGTTGAGAGATGCAGCAGACACCAGTGAGCCACAACTAGTTTAATCGGTATCATCATTTTGCGTACGGCGATGCAGCGATGTGGCTAAAATGTGTACGGCACTTGAAAATGCAATATTTACGCAACATTTTGCAATCAGTGCGACCCCTGGAGTGTAATCTAGTCTTTAAAAAATTCAATCCTTTGTTCTCTCCCTCTGGTTATATGGAAGGGGGCATTTGGTGGGTGTGCATGCATGCAAAAAATAATAGGTTTTTAGCACTCTACCAACCATATAGGTCAGTTCAGTTCAAGATGGTATCTATGTGCTCGGAAAAGCCCATAAGCACTCTATCCTGTCTCAGAAGTTTCCCCAACATCACCTTAGAAACAGTTCCAATGTTGATCATATCATGGCAAAGACCAATGGACCCCCTTCAACAACCCCTCCCCTTCAAAAGTACAGTCACCAACAGCACCATACCTTTAAGCCCTTTTTGTTCTTTCTCCTGTTGTCACTGGGCTTTTTCATGTGCCTGCCTTTGCCTGCCGACTGTTCTGCTGGTGTGTGGTGATGACCACTGGAATCTCCTGACAACTCCCCTTCACTTTCTTCAGTCTCCTCGTCCTTCTCTTCACCACTGCCAGACTCACTTCTGGCAAAAGCAGGTTTTGAATCATCAGTCCCTTCTGCAGGGGGTGCAGTCTTGGTTCCACCTATGTCAACTGAATCACCTGGAATCACAGACAAGGAAATGAGCCAGATAATAATTAGTCTTCATTAGATGTATTCTGCCTTAACAGAGAAGTATGATACTTGTGGGAGAAAACAACGAGTCAATGCAGTTCAGGAAGAACTCTGAACTGTAAGTCCTGTTCATGTGGAATATTACAGAACCAAAGGTTTGCTCTTTTATTGCTCTGGACATCAAGTTTGGATGAAATGCCTTACTCTTTCAGACACTGTGCAAAAAAAACACTCTGAAAATCAGTCTCAAAACCTACCTTTTGTCACATTTCTCACAACTCAATAGTTGAAATTTTGCCTCACATTTGTACATTCTTCTGTGATCGGCACAAGTATCCCAGATCCGACATCCTTTCTAGTCTCAAACACTGACAAATTACAACTGGGGCAGCAATTTTGAGATAGCTACAGGTTAAAAACAACAACAACAAAAAACAAAACAAAAACAGGCCATCAAAGTAAAAATTCAGACACAAGAATGTTCTTGCTACATTTGGCTTTGTGCCTTTTTCTTGGTTCTATTAACATTTTAAATTAGTACAATACCTGTCCCTTCTGTTCCAGTGTCTTCAGCTTCCAGCTCTGGGTCCTTGTTGGGGTTAGCCAATCCACAGGAAGAAGAGGACTCGGCTGGCCTAGTGTCAGATGACAGTTCAGGTGCAGGATTTGCTGGCTGCTCCGCTGATGTTGACTCCTTCATGTCAATGTCAGTTTTCTTGGATCGCATAGCTTCACATACTGTTGTGGGTGAGCCAAGCTCAAACTGCTCAGGTGATGCCTCAGTTCCATCTGCTGTTCCCATGGTACTGAAACGATCATACTGCTGTGACCCTTACCTTCTTTCAGTGAAGACTTTGGGTTTTTTAAATAACCTTTTTTGAGCATTAAGTTTATATTGTTTTATGATATGCTGAAGTCACATAGGCTGTACATACTGATTCAGAAGAAATCAGTCCTTTGAACTAAAACGAGTTTAAACATAAAAAAACTAAAAAAGATCATTGTAACATAAGTCATACTTGTCTGCCATCTTCACAAGATCAATGCAGCACATGTAGATATCTTTACTGTTGTTGTTTTCATAGAAATTACCAGTTTCTTGCCTTTACTTAAAGTTTGTACACAGCTTTGTTGTGCCCTATTAAGTATTCATTCTGACCCTTTAGTGTGTTCACACAGAATATGCTACATTAGTACATATAGCTGCAGAAGTAGAGGTGGAAAAAAATAGAAATGTGCCAGTGCTTACCTTGCAGAGCACTGCTGATCATCTCTTTTTTGAAAATGAAAGATCCTGGTCCTTACCTTGCAGAGTGCTGTTGATCCTCTCTTTTTTGAAAATGAAAGATCCTGGTCCTTACCTTGCATAGCGCTGTTGATCCTCTTTTTTGAAAATGAAAGATCCTGGTCCTTACCTTGCAGAGCACTGCTGATCATCTCTTTTTTGAAAATGAAAGATCCTGGTCCTTACCTTGCAGAGTGCTGTTGACCCTCTCTTTTTTGAAAATGAAAGATCCTGGTCCTTACCTTGCAGAGTGCTGTTGATCCTCTCTTTTCTGAAAATGAAAGATCTTGGTCAATCTGAACTGCACATTCCCAAACTTGTGACTTTGGATGAATTGCTCTCTATCCGCCTCCCCCTATGGCTCTCCTGCGTACATACATGAGTGCACTTTTATTTTCATTTCTGCTAATTTGCCCTAAAGTTGCTTATGTATTGATATGTCATATATTTTTAAGTACCATAATTTCTGTACTACAAGGTACTTCCGGATATAAGGTGCACCTCCCAAATTTGGCTCAAAAGTTGAAAAAATCCACAGGCAAGGCACTCCTAATGAACAACTCTGAGAGTGTCATAGCCAGCAAGCAAAGCATGATGGACACGTGCTTTAAACACAAAGGAAAGTGCTGCCTTGCAGTAACATGGAAAAGTGGAAACATGCAGTGAATTTGCAGTTCACAATGGTTTGAGCAAATAGGAGCAATGTATGTGGCATTATTTTCTGAAGGAAACAATAATCAGTTAAACAATTCTCAACCATGGGACTTGGTAATGAGATGAAATTGAGGCTGCCACCATTTTTTCACATGTATATATTCAAAGTCAATGTGCATTTTGTTTTCGGTTTCATAACCTTCCAGATTTGAGTAAATGCTAGCATTATATGCCAACAGCATGACCAGGCCTATAGGGTTGTTCCAAATTTTATTTCTGTGATCATGCCTTCTATTGATTGCCTGGAAAATATCACTAATCAGTTGGCCAAGGTATGTGATTCTGTTTCAGTTTGATGCAGTGACCGGTTCAGGTTAAAAATGGTCATTATTGACTAATTCTTTGGAAAAGCATGCATGGCAAATTTTATTTACAGATAAGGCGTTACCGACCACACGGTACAGTGATCAAATTTTAGGAAAAAGTCTTGCCTTATAGTCGAAACATCACATGTTTCAAATCTTTTTTAGAATTACATCCTCATGGATTTCAAAAGGCATCAAGTGCAGGGGTCACGCTGCCTTTTAGAGATTTCATACCCTATTTTCGACTACCGTTGTAAAAGAAAGGCTGGGGATTTGTGTCATTTCTGGAGAGAAAGTGTTTAACTTGACTAATTGATTTTGTTTGCTGTATGTTTTCTGGTAAATTATTCCACAGTGTAGTTGTCGATGGAAAAATGATTGCTTGTAAGTCTCAGTTTTATGTTTTGGTACCTGTCGTTGGAGTGGTCGTCGTCGATGGTATGGATTAGTTGAGGAAACAAGTGGGGGTAAATGTTCTTTCAAGTAAGTCAGGGTATTTTCTTGAACAATCTTGTGGTACATAATAATTTTGTGTCTGAAGCATCTTTCTCGTAAAGTCGTAAACCCTGATTCAATGTATAGTTTCTGGGGACTTGTTCTGCGAACAGCACCTATAATGGTTCTTATTGCATCGAGGTGTAGACTTTCCAGATCTTCCGCTAATTTCAGACTACAATTATCCCAAATGACGTCAGCGTAATCTAACTGCGGTAATATAAAAGACCTAAACATGATTTCAAGAGCTTTTCTGCTAAGATGATATTTAAACGATCTTAGGCAAGCGACTTGACATCTACATTTTGCAATTAACATTTTAATATGACTCCCATTTACAGTTGTTTTGAAAAATGATTCCTAAATGTTTATGGCTATGGGTATCTTCTAAAATAGTCCTTCCAAAATTCAAGGATTGAAATTGGTGGTTTTTGTTCCTGGTTCATCAGTTCCGCCTGCCTTTCATTAAACTCAATTTTCCATTTATTTGCCCATTGCATTCTTTTTTCAAGATCATTATTTAAAATTTCAGCTCGGATGTGTGGATTTTCTAAGCACAAATACATACTAGTGTCATCTGCAAAAAGCTTAACAACTGATTCGATGTCTTCAACAATGTCATTTATGTAAATAAGGAACAGAAGAGGTCCCAGGACTAAGCCGTGTGGGACACCTGCAGGTACAGTTAAGTAATCAGATCTGTTACAGCTGAGTACCACAGCCTGTTTACGTTTGGCCAAATAGTTTTTGAACCAATGAAGTAAAGTGCCTCTAATTCCAATAGCTTGCAATTTCCGCAGTAAGCCACGGTGCCATACTTTATTGAACGTTTTAGATATGTCAAAGAAAATTGCTTGAGTAGTTATTTCACTGTCAAATGACTTACAAAAGTCATCGTATATGGGTCATTCTCCTTAATACTGGTAAAAAATGTGACACAGAGGGTAAAAATTCAAAGTGTGAATTTTTTTAATGTTATTATTTGGAAATGAAAGCTTGACATCTCTTGTGTACATAAATATAAAACAGAAATTGACATGGTGACAGGAACTTGGTTAATTGTGCATCATGTTACGTCATCGGTCAGTGTCTCACATATTACAGAAGACACCAGAAATGCATGAATAGAGTTGGCTCAGTGGCCAGTTTGACTCTTGCCTTTTTTATTATACAATATCTCCTAATCAATGAAGGAATATCTGTCACTTCTGACATTTAAAATTTTTTTTTTAATACTTTTCTGCCTCTAACGGTTTCGCTTTAAAATGTCTTCTTTGAAGTACAGACATGCATGAAATAGATCACACATTTCTTTTCTTTAAAGTAATTTGGAGGAGAGGGAGGGGGGATGCGTTGCACTAACTTGTTCCGAACCTTAAATACAAATATACATAACAGAGGGATATTTGTTTCTTGCTTTCTAAAGTTAATAACCAATCCCACTTAATTAAGACTCTGTCTCACATGTTATGTAGACATCATCATAAGTACAAAAAGATATAAGAATGACACACTTGAACCATTGACCAAAAAACTTAATAACCAAGTATATTCATTACAGAAGCAATGTTCTTTCCACATTTTCCTGATTGGAACCGGTACTGACCCCTGCTTTAGATATCGGGATGGCCAAGAGTGGCAGCAATCTAGTCCACAGTTACCCAAGCCATATTCTCTGCCTCACGCCCATAAGATATCATCCAAACTATCATTAACTGAAACGTTTAACCTTGGCTGTGACATTGACCTTGACCACAGCAATCCAATATTTTCACTGAACACTTGTTTGCTTATGATGATCTACCATCAAATTGAGTTTGGTTGCAAAAGACTCATTGGTTTAGAACTAATAAAAGATATAGTAGAAGCTGTCACATTTTGATCATATAAGCCCACACTGTGACCTTGACCTTGAAGATAGAATCCCAGTTTCTTCGCATGACATTACGACTCATGGTGATGCACCGCAATACCATGTTTGGTTACAAAAGGTTGCATACAAACACTCAGCCGACTGGTAACAAATATGTGTCACAAGCGATACATCCCTCACCCCGGAAGACACCACAGTGCTTTCCCTTTTGTAGTCAAATAATATACCACACATAGCACAAAAAGATGGCAAACCTTGCTGCCACAAGTGAGCTGATGTAGACTCATATGTTAGAGTAGGTCGAAAGTCAATGGTACTAACAGAAATAGTTCTTTTGTGTGCTCGCATGTTACACCATTTTAAGACACCATGTCAACCACCCCTGAAGAAATGACTGTAATTTATTTTGAATCTACTTTCATGTCATAAAACAAGCATTAAAAATATGGTGAAATGTGGTTATCTACCATGCAGATGAAAAAAAGAAGTTGGAGTGGTTAGTAAGAAGCAGCACACAATAAATACCATTTGTATGTAAGAACTAGCCACCCTCTTTCACTTGAAATCTGTTTTTATTCAATCATGAATGATTTCAAGGAAATATCATAGTTCAGGAGCTGTGTGAGAGTCGAGGTGGCCGTCCTGGGCTGTCCGTCCTAACGAGCCTTCTGGTTTCCGTGGACGTAAAGCTATATTGAACCATGCTTCGGCATTGGTCTCAGCTTGTCCCTAATATGTCAACTGACATCTGAGGACATTAAGCATCACTACCTACCTACCTAAGGAAATATCTGCGATCAGCTAACCTTCCCTCAGCCATGTTACAAATGACAGCCATGAAAATGTCGCATTTTTTACCCAAAAGGACTCACAGCACAAGAAATAATGATGCAATCACACATTGTGGCATTTCCCTCATTTCTTCAAACACATTACATCAGAAATATAGTGGTGTTTTAAGTTAATGCTTATTTCATCGGGAAAGCTGCACCCTCTTTGGTCCAGTTTTCAGGAGAATGACCCATATGCTGAGTAACTGGTACATGGTTGAATCTTTTGGAGTGAATCCTGATTGTGACGGTGTTATTATTTAGTTTGCGTTTAAGTAATTAGACACATGGCGATGAACACATTTTTCTAGAGTTTTTCCTACTTAGCAAAGATATAGGATGGTAGTTAGTACACTGTTCTTTGTTACCTTTTTTACGAATTGGTGTAACGTGTGCTGTTTTCCAGACTGTGGGAAAAATTCCTTCTTTAAGTGATCGATTGAAGAGAAAAGTTAATGGTTCAGATATGATTCCAGCACTATTTTTTAAAATTATATTATGTATTTGATCAGGGCCCGTTGCCTTTGCTGTGCTTAATTCTGTAAGAGTTTTTTTTACTTCTTCTACACTCAAATTTATTTGATTTATACTCCTTAATAGTTCTGGTACATCTGGAACATCATCGTTGTCTTCAATAGTTGATTGGTTGATGAAGAATTGGTTAAGTATAGTTGACTTCTCTTTGTTGGTATAATAAGTAACTCCATCTTTTTCTAAAGGTGGTATTACATCTGGATCAGATCCCTTGTTGCTCATAAAAGACTTTACTAGTTTCCACCAGTTTTTGGTACCGAATGTCGCACTGGAAGACGCACGATTGTCTAAATCCTGTAAATAATTTAATTTCCTTTTCCTTGTGGCATAGGTTAGGTTGTTCCTAATTTGTCTAAAGTTTTTCCATGACTGGTCAGTATTAAATATTTTCGCTTTTTTGTGGAGCTTATTTTTGTTTCTTAATTATCATTTGTTTAATTTCTTCAGTTATCCATGGTTTGTCGCACTGCTGAACACTAATTGTTTTTACAGGCATACACTTTTTTGCTATATTGTGTAAAGTGTCAGAAAAGAGTTGTGCAGCCTCTTCTATACTATGTAGAGATACAATGTCCATCCACTTAACATTAGAGAGCTCATTAGATAGTTTTTCAACATCAAGTTTTCCATAATCATAAATAGTACATTTGAATGAAGGGCTATGTTTTATTTTATGAATTTATTTTATGCACAGCACTGAATGGTCACTACAGACTGGTGGAAGAACGTCAACATGACTAATTATGATGGTACAAGAGGTGAATAAAAGATCTATCAATGTGGCTGATGTTTCTGTAATGTGTGTGGGATGAGTTGCTACTTGCTGTAGGTTACTGAAGTTGATAACATCTAGGAGCTGAGGAGATGGGTTACTTAAAAAGTTTGTGTTGAAATCCCCAAGCACTATGAATTTATGTGGAGTGCTGGACCCTTTTTAATAGACTGGTCTATTAAGTCCCAATATCAGATTTTGAGTTTGGAGGTCTGTAAAAGGATCCTATTAGCAACTTGTCTTGGCCAATCTTCGTCTCTATCCAGACTGCTTCTAGATGGGGAATAGACAAGTCATGCCTCTCTTTACAAATCAGACTGTTCTTAACATAAATTGCCACTCCTCCGTGCAGATCAGTCGTGAGCCGGTTTGGCCTAGCGGTAAGGCGTTGGGTTGGTAAGCGGAAGGATCTCGGTTTGATACCACTTCAGCTCTCCTTTCTCTTCAATAAAGTTGTGGTTTGTGGACACTGTCCTGTGACTTTGTCCATCACTTCTTACTGAAACATTAAAATGGCACTCATCGCTGCCCATCTTAATGCAGGAATCATTCTGGTGGTGACAGTGAAGTGATAGGTATATAATCTCCCTCTCCCCCCACCTCCATACCACTTTTCCCCCCTTCTCCCCATCCCTAATAAGCCATACGGTTTCTGTGGATGTTAAGCATACATGCTTACTGCAGATCAGTCTTTACGTACTGGTGGATGATACCCATTGATTGAAATTTTGTTATTTTTAATACCTGCCAATAACCATGTCTGATATAGTAATGACATCATGATCTGTTACTTCACTGTCAAGTAAGTCTAGTTTACAAGGAAGACTATGGGTATTTATGTAAATTATTGATAACTCTTTGGGCTGTGCTCTGCAAGGGGGTCCTGGGTTGAGGTGAATGTCACCAGCAGTTTGAAGCAACAGCTGAATAGTTATAAGTGGTAACACAGTGAAACAAAGGGATTTTATGTCGGGGACTTGTTTGCGGGTACCTACATATGAATAAACAGGCGTAAATGTTGCAGAGGTCTCATTTCGGTCCTTGTATGCATGCAGGTCGTTGGATGCAAAATGAACAGTATCAGTGCAACATTAATGCCTCTGCTACCTTCCAGATATAACACTAAAAACAGCCATATTTCTGAGGCAGAAATAAACGCTAGTTTAAAAACTGACAATTGGGCCACCCTCTCATGGAAGCCTCCCACCCTAGCCCTGTATAAAGAGATTCCTACTGTCATTATGTAATGCCTTTCAAGGAAAGGTCAATAGAAACACAGCCATGGGTGGCAGATTATATGTCATGCAACTGTGGCAGGCAAGCAAGATAGAAAATGGGTGACAAGGGAAGTGTAGATACAAAAACTGCTCAAATGACAGTATGAAGTAATACATAGTAGCAACAACGATGAGGTATAAGGAGTTGAAAAAAAGAGAAAAAAGAAACATGTTACGATAAACACCATGGGTGATTATGTGTGGTTTTGCTCTCCCAGCCAAACAACATTAGTGACTTATTCTTCACAGCTACAATCTCTACCAAACAAAGGATGTGTCTAGCCAAACCCTCCTTCCAATATTTAAGTATCACGAAAGGTCAGTAAACATAAATTGGGGAAATGATTATAATAGTAAATAGCAGCTCTTTGCTTATATGACGACAACGTTCATGTAGTTCGTGACCTCGACTAGACAAAATTCATCAATGAGAAATATAAAAGGAAAATTTAGAGACTTCACACCAATGTAGCGATAGATCACATTACAACAGTTGTTCAAAGGGTGCACGTCAAAAAAGCAAGACAACTGAGCGTTGGTAGCAGCACTGTCTTAGTCATAGTGAACTCAGGAAGTACACATACATGCTCGTTGGTCAACAAAGTACTTTTCAAGCAGGAATACCAATATGAAAGTTCAACAGGTTTTCTGAATGAAGATAATTTTAAAATGTTACAGCAATTTTCAAGCTGACAACGTTACTAACAAGACTTCAAAAAGCAACAACAAATACTCTAGTCACAAGCGTGACATAAACAATTTCTAGCATAATTATAGTTACAGTTACAGTTATTGTTATGTATAGTTTCAGAAGTAAACTAAGTAAAGAGTTACTACAGCGGTTCTAAATATAGGAGTACATGTCTGCAACAAAGTTTCAGCAGCGCAAGTAATAGACATATATGCACCCCCACATTTGCACCAGTTCACTTACTAACGCATTTTAGTCAAATTCAAAAATATATTGAGGTTGTTCCCCCCCCCCTCCCCCCCAATTCCTTTTTTTCCATTCGCTTTCCCCTTCTTCTTCTTTTTTTCCCCTTCCCCTTTTACCCCTTTCTTTTTCTCATTTTCCTTTTTTCTCCCCCTGCTTTTTGTGTGTCTTTTTTCTTGTTCTTTCCTTCCTCCTTTTCCCCTTTTCGGTATTCAGTAGTGTCACATTCAAACACACACACGCATGCACACACACACACACACATACAAACCCGCGCACACTCCCACGCGTACACATAAAATCCCAGGCTGTGCTCCAAGGAGCATGCATATAAGGAATACATGCACACTCTACAGTAAATATTCACCCCAGTCAGCCAATGACAGTGTCACACATGTGGAAAAAGCTGAAGAGCAAAATGTGTAGAGCAAAACAGCGTGCACAGCAGGAACTAGTCACACTCGTATGCACTCCAGGTGGTTTACAATGTCATGACAACTCAGGCTCCTGGATAGAGTCATTGCCAACCGGGGGTGTACAGCTGGTACAGAACTCGGTTCTGCAGTCAGTTCAAGTACGTTCCAGTCCCATTTTAAATTTAATCAGTTCTGTTTTGTCAGTTCAAGTACTTAGTACGCCCTTCATTGACTGGACCTGCTTGGCTGAGATAATACTGAGTTTGCGGGTAGAACTAGTGCTGAGTGATGTGGCAGACACCAGTGAGCCACAACTTGTTTAATTGGTATCGTCATTTTGTATATGGCAATGCAGCGATGTGACTAAAATGTGTACAGCACTTGAAAATGCAATATTTATGCAACATTTTGCAATGAGCGCAACCCCTGGAGAGTAATCTAGTCTTTAAAAAATTCAATCCTTTGTTCTCTCCCTCTGGTTATACGGAAGGGGGCATTTGGTGGGTGTGCATGCATGCAAAAAATAATAGGTTTTTAGCACTCTACCAACCATATAGGTCAGTTCAGTTCAAGATGGTATCTATGTGCTCGGAAAAGCCCATAAGCATTCTATCCTGTCTCAGAAGTTTCCCCAACATCACCTTAGGAACAGTTCCAATGTTGATCATATCATGGCAAAGACCAATGGACCCCCTTCAACAACCCCTCCCCTTCAAAAGTACAGTCACCAACAGCACCATACCTTTAAGCCCTTTTTGTTCTTTCTCCTGTTGTCACTGGGCTTTTTCATGTGACTGCCTTTGCCTGCCGACTGTTCTGCTGGTGTGTGGTGATGACCACTGGAATCTCCTGACAACTCCCCTTCACTTTCTTCAGTCTCCTCTTCCTTCTCTTC
The DNA here is from genome assembly GCA_018857735.1 of Alviniconcha marisindica. NCBI lineage: Eukaryota > Metazoa > Mollusca > Gastropoda > Provannidae > Alviniconcha > Alviniconcha marisindica. The sequence goes on from JABMCL010003267.1 coordinate 252,799, forward strand.
ACCACTGCCAGACTCACTTCTGGCAAAAGCAGGTTTTGAATCATCAGTCCCTTCTGCAGGGGGTGCAGTCTTGGTTCCACCTATGTCAACTGAATCACCTGGAATCACAGACAAGGAAATGAGCCAGATAATAATTAGTCTTCATTAGATGTATTCTGCCTTAACAGAGAAGTATGATACTTGTGGGAGAAGACAATGAGTCAATGCAGTTCAGGAAGAACTGTAAACTGTAACTCCTGTTCACGTCGAATATTACAGAACCAAAGGTTTGCTCTTTTATTGCTCTGGACATCAAGTTTGGAATGAGATGCCTTACTCTTTCAGACACTGTGCAAAAAACAAAACAAAAACTTCTCTGCAAAGCAGTCTCAAAACTTACCTTTTGTCACATTTCTCACAACTCAGTAGTTGAAATTTTGCCTCACATTTGTCCATTCTTCTGTGATTGTAATTTGTTCTTTTAGAGCCCCCCCCCCCCCCCCCCCCCCTCAGGCTTTGTGCCTTTTTCTTGGTTCTATTAATATTTTTAATTGTACAATACCTGTCCCTTCTGTACCTACTGCTCTACTGTGCAAAAAAAAAAAAATCCCTGAAAAGCAGTCTGAAAACCTACCTTTTGTCACATTTCTCACAACTCAACAGTTCAAATTTTGCCTCACATTTGTCCATTCTTCTATGATCGTAATTTGTTCTTTTTGAGCACCCCCCCCCCCCTCCTTTGAGCCCTAATTATATGTTAACCTGAGGTTTCTCCAGCACAAAATTTCTCCACAATTTATTAAAATCATATTCAAGCTACATAATTACCATTAAAAAAAAATATATATATATATAATACAGTCAAATTCTGTTCAGCCGCCATTTGGTTTCTTAGTAATACTGTACCAGCTAAAAAAACAGTTGGTCATTTTGTTTGATACATGTTCAGATTGTTTGTTCATTATATTTGTGTAATGCTGTTTCCCAGAAGGTACTGACATGGACCGAGATTCCGTGAAATGGGGAGTGGGGAAGCTCTACCTAATGATACGCTGTTGCCAGCAGAAAGACTGTGCATTATGATGGGGAGTATTAAGAGCTGAGTGTTTCAGTAGCTGTGAGGGGCAAAGTCACAAGACAGTGTCCTGAAAACCCAACACCTTCTGAAGAGAAACGAGAGTCAAACGTGGGGAATTAAGCCAACATCATCTGCTTCCAGCCTAACACCTTACTACTACGTCAAAATTAAAATTGTCTACTCATCCTGTTACAGTTAGTGCTGGTGTGTCTGGGTGTTGAAGAATGTTATATAACAGGGAATTCATCAACAATTCTAGACACGCCAGCACCAACAACCGTAACAGGATTAGTAGACAACTCACCTTTTTCATATATCATCATTTACCTGTAAGTCTGTAGCTTTGAAAAGGGGTTTACTCCAAACATTTGCAGAGGTTTTGTGTTGTTTCACTAAAATCAGCATTCTTTTCAAACTTTTGTGCATTTTGATCTTGATTCAGAATGCTAGCAGCCAGCCTTATTTATTTTTTTCCTTCTTTTTTTAATATGGGCACAGATTCAGTGAATGTGATTTTTTTTTTAAGTGGCTGGTTGTGTTTTGCTCATTATTCATGTGTGCAAGCATTCTATGAAAAATCTAACTCATGCATGATTGAGGTAAATGGTCTTGATAGCGTTCATTTGAACCTTTGAGGTGTATGGATCTTGTTTTTAGAATGCTAGCAGTCGTTCTTGTTTCAGATTTTTATTTTTATTTTTTATTATGCTAGTTATCAATGAATTTTCATCATAACTTGTGCATAATTTAGGCAAATGCTTAAAAAATGTTATGCTAAGTTTTCAGCAACAACAAAAATATGAATACACTTTCTGCAACAAGAAAAGTAATTACATATTGAGGAATTATGACATTAGATGTAAATAAACCACAATTTGCTTTTTTATTCAAACACAAGAGTAATCTCTCTCATAACAGTTTATTTATTCTATCCTAATGTAAAAAGGTGAGTACCAATACCTTTTCCTTCTGTTTCAGTTCCTTTGGCTGCAGGCTCTGTATCCTTCACATGGGTACCTGATTCACAAGGGGAAGAGGACTGGGCTGGCGTAGTGTCAGGTGATGTTTCTGGCGCACTATCTGCTGGCTGCTCCGCTGATGCTGACTTGTTTATGTCAAGGTCAGTTTTCTTGGATCGTGTGGTTTCAAATACTGTTGTGGATGAGCCCAACTCAGATTTTTCAGGTGATGCCTTGGTTTCATCTGCTGTTTCCAATGCACTGAAATAAACATACAACTATAACCCTTACAGTCATTAAATAAATTATACTATTCAGTTTCAGGCTTTTTATAACTTCTCTTGAACTGAGTTTGAAGTTTAAGTTGTTTTCAGCATGACACGTGGCCATGATAGATGAAGGCTGTTATGTCATAGTCTTAAATAATGAACATAAATGCATGTGCCTATTAAACGGCTAACTTCAACTTCAATAGCAAACACTCCTACTCCTAGCAGGTAAATGGTACAGTCCAGACTGACCAGAAGTATAACTATATATCTATATATATCTAGACAATGCCAGACAGATATACTCCCAAGATTCCTGCCACTACAGCATTCCCAGAGACGTCTTCCTTCCTCTTTATGTCAGTAGAATCATTGTGTCTACTTTATAATAAAGTAACTGAGTAACTGATTGAGTGATTCAGTTGTGTTATGTCAGTTTGAACGGGGTAAACATGACAAAGGCGATACTTTTAGGCTATGTATGACAATATTTACTGAGCTTCTTTCTGTCAAATCAGTGGGGTTTGGCAATGTTATGGTCACACAGGTATTCAAGAGACATGTTGTATTTTCTCAGTAATGCAGTGTCATAACTGGTGTACACTCACGTTTTGTTCTCTACACATCCAGAATTAATTCTTTACAAATTAATGAGTGGCCTTTCTGACCTGAACCCTGCTGAGGCACACTGACAACAGGACACTGCCTCTATTAGGGTCAACCAAAGAAGCTCCTTGTCCATCTTTGCCTTCACTCCTTTTTTCCCTCAACCATCAGCCTGTGGAACAAGCTCCATCCACAGGCATTCTCTGCCAACATCCCCACAGCCTCCAAAACAGCTTTGGAGGGCTGGGTGTGACCCACTCAGTAGGCCCCATCTAACCCATGCTTAAAAGTTAAACATTAGCTTTTATCAGAACAATAGCTTTTATCTAGTCCAACCCACATCTACACAGAGGAATATTCCTCTATCTATTATGAAGAAGAAACAGCTTGCATAGGTGTGGCAAAAGTATCCAATACATCATCATGAGCCAGATCTGTTCTGCTTTTATTGGTAAACAGCAAACCAACATGGCTGTGTCAGAAGATCAAACTCAAAGCAAACCCCCCCACTTCTTTTGTACTTCATAAATACTGATAAAAGAACCAAATGAAACCTACAGGTGGAAATATTTGCACATTTTCTACATTTTACAGCCAGTTTGTATCTTCAGTTTGATTCTCCTTTAAGACTGGGCTTTAGTTCTTACTAGTTCTCAAGATACATGATCATCAGTGAATATTGTTATAAAAATTTGATCTTGTGGTCAGTGTCCTAAATAATTGTCTGATTTGACTTTCATTGTGATTTTTGTTCACTTTTGGGTTGCACTTACTGTTTGGAAAGCCACTCAGCCTCATAAAACATTACTGACATAATATATATATATTAGAAAACATTTCCCAGAAAACATGCTCGTTCCAGTCCAGGATGGGCATGTTTACCAAAAGGGATTCAATCTAGCTTAGTTGATTTGAAGCACCCATTTCTGACTTTTTTTTCTTCAACCACTTGCATAATTTTATATATATATATATATATATATATATATATATATATATATGTAGCTATAACAACACACCATTTCAACATCGCATCATGTTTTATCACTAGGCTAATACTGTTTTTGTTGAGAAAAAAATGCAAAAAAAAAAAAAAAAAAAAAAAAAAAAAAAAACAGGCTTTGGGTGTTGTCTTGCCCAAGACTGTAAAGGAGACAACTATTTGATTTTGTGTGTCATTTTCTGAGAGGCTTCCTGAATATCAGGAGACACCTTTGGGGGAGAAAACACACACACACACACAAAAAAAATCTAGGCAGCTATAGGCTATACTTACATTGCAGAGTGCTGCTGGTGCCCTCTTTTCTGAAACTCAAATACAAGATCTTTTGTAAATCTCAAACTCTAAGCTTTCTGAGACACATTTATGAGATCTACCTCATTAACATTTTACATTCTTCATCAAGAGAGAGAGAGAGGGAGTGTGTGTGTGTGTGTGTGTGTGTGTGTGTGTGTGTGTGTGTGTGTGTGTGTGTGTGTGTGTGTGTGTGTGTGTGTGTGTGTGTGTGCATGCATGCAAACACACTGCCAGGCATGTGTGCATATGTTAAAAACAAGCAGACAGAGACAGTGCTCCCAATAACACACAACTGCAGGTCTATTAGGCACAGATTTAAATTTTGACGCACAGATTAAAGATCCGTGCATCATCTTGACGTACACATATTTTCAAAATGATTGAGATAGTTGATGGTCATTTTGCACATCAATGAAACCAGAACAGCAAGGTTCAGAACACAAAACTCTGCTTGCCTAACAACATTCCTGTGCAAGATGTTGATTGTTTTAAATGTCATTTCCAGCAGTTGTATTTCAAAGCTGGCTGGCCAGAAATTCACTTCTTTTCTAAGCTGTCACTACCTTTCTACACCTTTGTTTTCACTTCAGCTAAAAACATATCACTTTTAGTGTACCTGGCTTACACATGCAAAGAAGCACTCAACAGCAAAGTCTGATGTAAATATTATCACTGAGGGAGAAAGAAGTATTAAAGCAGCTAAAAAAGATCCTAGCACAACCATAGTCACTGGCATACATTTGACTGGTGCAAATGTAGTAGGTAGTGTAAATGCAACTGAATTTTGACAAAGGTGAACACGGCCTCCCTCATTTTTACTCCTGCTCAGTTGCAAAATGGATCTTGCAATTCCACAGTGATCTACTCTCCACCCTGGCAGCCATATGGTTTATTATAATTACTGTTTTGTATTTGCTTCCTGCACTGATGTGCTATATTCCATCAGAACAACCTGGAACGAAACTGAGGCTATTCCATGGCTGTTCTGATAAAAATTATATAAAAAGTCGGTGAAGGAAGCAAAATAAAGAAGTAATTGTCACAAAAATGGTAGTTACAACTGATTATTTGGCTACCTGATGGAAGCAAAAATCACTAGTGGAAATGTGAGAATCTGAGATCCGGGCAGGGCCATTTTGCAACTGAGAGTTGGCCATATCTACAGTAAAAAGTGGGGGGTGGGGGAAGGGGGGGCACCTGATCTCCCACCTTGGCCAGATCTTTTTTCTCTGTTATGCATTTGAAAGAAAGCACACTTCTAAAATGACTCAAACTGAAAGGACTGGGGGGGGGGGGAATCTTTTTTTCTTCTTTTTCTTTTTCTTTTGATTCATTTACAATTTGTGGTGTGTTTTTTGTGTGTTTTTTTAACACAAAAACTGTTGCTACTGAATATTCATATAGCTACTTCAATGTTGTGACCCCCAGTTTAGGCTGTCTGACCCTTACATTTTTTGACAGAGGATCATTGTGACCCTCACTTAAAATTTCTATCAGGAGCACTGTGAGAGAGAGAGAGAGAGAGAGAGAGAGAGAGAGAGAGAGAGAGAGAGAGAGAGAGAGAGAGAGAGAGAGAGAGACAGACAGACAGACAGACAGACAGAGAGAGAGAGACAGACAGAGAGAGACAGAGAGAGACAGAGACAGAGAGACAGAGACAGAGAGAGAGACAGAGACAGGGAGACAGAGAGAGACAGAGAGAGTGAGAGAGAAAACAGCCGGGCAAGAAGGGACTGATAGCACCTCACCTGGGAGACTTTCTTTTTTCTCTGTTTGTCACCAGGCTTATTCCTGTGGCTGTCTGTTCCTCTGGACTGCTCCGCTGGTGAGCTCTGACGATCGCTCTCACTGGAATGTCTTGACAACTCCTCTTCCTTCTCCTCCATCTGGCCTTCCTCTTTGCCACTGTCTGTGTCACTAGTTTTTGCATCATCAGGCTGTGTATCATCAGTTCCATCTGCTGCTGATGCAGTATCAGCTACACTTGCTATGTTATCAGGATAAGCTGAAATCAGTCATGAAAGAGGAAATGGGCTGGAATGTACCCTTTGGCAACACAGTATGCAGATGTAATCTGCACTAGATCTGTGACCTTTATAGTAAAAGACAATGAACACTGTGTTCTTTTTATGGAACTTACTGTCTTACACAACATCAGATCACATGGTCACACAAGGAAGGTTGGATAAACTGAAAGGAACTAGCCTTTTCAATCCCAGCCAAAAACAACAACAACAAAAAAGCATTTTTACCATATGAACTATTGTTATTTGTCATTATATTTCTGTGCCATTATTTTTTCATCTGCCAGAAAGGTTACACACAAAAACAGTGACTAACTACAGAGATGAAAATAGCTGGGGTTAACCCAGTAGATCACCCCCCCTTGCAAAATCACAAAAAGTTCACTCCACAGATATAAACACTATAGAATAAACAATGAACAAAACAAAAACAAAATTGACACAGGAGCAACTTTGTAAGCTAGCTCTTGGATTTTTATGAAAAATATCAGCTCACCATAGTTCTAGACACAGTACAATCAACAGCAAACACAACCAAGCCAAAAAAAGTCAATAATAAGCACAGTCTTAATATTTACATTTGACATGTTTACAACTGAGAAATGTACTTCCATGCAGATTCCCTGAGACATATTCAGTAACCAGTATAAAATAAAAGCACAGTTTATCAAACAGGGCACCAATTAACGCACAAATAGGTGCCCCTTATGCGCTAGAACTGAAAAGGATGCACTAAACATGTCTTACGGGTCCCACAGGACACACTAAACAATTTTTTTAAAGCAAGGTTATTTTTTTCTAAGTCCAGACCTGCTGTTCCTGACGGACTGAAAACACAACCCTATGAACTCTTCATCCTTGGTCCATGACATTTGCAACAGGATGCTCACATCAGGCCACACAATTTTTGTACCAGTCTTCTGTCACAAAACAAACAGCTGCATAACTGACACTGATTTTGTTATTGACAGTACATAGTCTCCCAAAGAGACATAGAGAACTACACACACCGATTCACATCAGTGAGGAACAAATATGCCGGCACACAGCTAACACCAAGTAACAAACAAATCATGCCAGTGCTTATACCCTACAGTCTGAGATGTTTTGGTTTTCTGGTTCTGAACAGTTTGATATATAAAAAAATCACGTAAAGAAACAGATCTTTGTACAGGCTGTCACTGTCATTGTGAAGGCTTCTAATATGAAAATAATTTGTTGGCAATTTTCAACTGTCAAAAAAAGAACTAGAAGGGAACAAAGATAAACAGTTTCTTGAATAAATTGTCTTTCTTTAGTTTAAAGAACTTGAAAAAAGTAAATATGTGATACCTTTTTTTATATATATATAATATATCACAAGTTCCGTCTAAATTCATGGAACACTAAATATTCACAGAATGTGACATGCATTTGTAAGAATGTCCTATCAGTTAACCACATACTACTTGACTGTCCATTACTTAACTATTACCATTGAGTTAGTTTAGAAAAATGGGTACGACTTTAATGCTTGCAACAGTGTAAGAGATATTTTGTATGATACTGATGTTAAAACTTCTATTGTCAAATTGATAGTTCATAGTCCTGTGGGTAAGTTAGTATTAACTTACTAATATATGACTTTTTTTCTCTTTTTGTTGTTGTTTTTGTTTAATATAATCACACTGCTGTGAACAGACATAAAATAAAACATTGACTTTCTTTTGTTCAGAATGGCACCATAGCAATGAAGGAAGGCAACTGAAGTTTTGAGTGGTGAGTTTAAGACATAACACATACACATTTAATTACAGAATCATCCTTAGCTGTTTGTATGACCCTGTTCTCCATTTGCAATTTGCAAAAGAGAATAGCCTTTCTTGCTTTGTTCTCTGTTTGACTTTGATCTGCTACACAGATTGAAAGCTTACCCTTGCTTGTTTCTGATACCCATTTTGTAATTGTGTGGATCAGGGATGCTACCAAAACACAGGGACGCCAACCACCAGAGTAATACTAATACAGAGAACTATGAGAAAAGGCCTATTAAATAAACCGATTACTGCCATAATGAGCCAACATACTTGAAAGTGTACAACTAAAAGTGGCATTATCTGACAGAACTGAATCCACAACTGAGCTGTACGTAGAAGGGGCAAAGGGAATCATAATGCAAAACAGTACACTTCTGATGACCCTTTAAAATTGCCCTGGGAGTGAGGATATTTAAATCTGAACCCTCTAAAGTCTAAAGGCTGTAGCAGGGAGTCCCACAGACCCCCTTAAAATACTAAGCCCTGATCAAAACACAAGTAATGAAGTATACACAGCTAGTTCACAGTTACAATGCAAAATCAATAACAATTAACATTTTTTCAGGCCTAAAACAACAATGTTCCACAGGCACTCAACAGGGGAACCTGTTTAAATTGCTTGTAAGGACAAGCAAGGTGCCCTCATTTTATTCCATGGGCCCACATGGGAAACTATGTTAGCTGAAACACAGTTAGAAAATAGGGAGAGGATCTGTTAAAAAAAAAATATATATATAAAGGATGCAAATAGACTGGAAAAGTAAAAAATTAGAAGGAGGAAATTCCCTACAGTGGACAAAGCCTACATGGCTATATTCTGACCTACTCCAGGCCAAAAGGAAAACCTTTCCCAGGTTCTCAACATTGTCCCCAATATGTCAGCCCAACATCTGAGGATATGAGACTTCATTTGTATCATAGGCTCACAACACAATGGACCTTAATTTTTGCATCTGCAGTACCCCATTGCAGGGACAAACAGACGAGTGTATACTAGTTTCATCAAATATGCCATCATTACTAGCGCCTGGAAGCCTCATTTCACAAATCTATTCGTTACCCAAACAATCACTTAAAAAGGTAATTATACCAGTACCTGTCCTGCTTCTTTCAGCTTCTTTGGCTGCCTCCTCTTGGTCCTCAATATCGGTGCCAAATTTATCAAGGGAAGAGGACTGGGATGGTGTGGCGTCTGGAACAGGATGCTCAAGTGAACTTCCAGATGCTGTTTTGTTAATGGCAAGTTTTGCTGGCGTATTTTCAGATGATGAAGTCAACTCTGCCTGTTCAGGTAAAGCCCCTACTTCTGCTGGCAGGTCTAGTGTTGTTGTAGGTGTTACTCCACTTTCCTGAAATCGAGCAGAATGTGCTTCATCAAGCAATGTTATATCTGGCACGCATGTCTGTTGCTTAGCACAGCCAGTTTCAGGACTTGATTTTACCAGTTTATCTACCTCCACGGCATCATAATCAGGTTCAATCTCCTCTTCTTCAGCAGTGTCATATGTGTTCTCACTGTCACTGCTTTCAGTGCTCTCTTCATCTTCAGTGTTTTCAGAGGACACTTCAGAATCATGGCATTCTGGTGTATCAATTGTCTCACCAACTACCCCTCTATTGGGGGTGCCTCCATCTGCACCTTGAACTTTCTTGTCAGCTAAGTTTGAACTTGGCTGCTTAGGATCAGCACATTTTGTTTGTGGTGAGGATTCTCCTGCTCCAGGTTGCTTGGACTGCAGTTTTTCACAGCGCGGTGTTGATGTTGGTAGAGAAGTTGATTCCTCGACATTAAATCCGCATTCCTCACAAAACCTAGCGTCACTTTCTAGATGAGTTTTACAGGCTGGGCAGACTCGTTTCTCTACTGGATGAAATGCTTGTAGTCCACACTTTTTGCAGAATTTCTGTTGTGGTTTCAAAGTAGCTTCACAAGGGCACTTCAAGTCTGGTCGAAACCCACACTGTTTGCAAAAATCCTGTTTATCTGAGACCTGTGCTCCACAATGTCCGCATGTTTGCTTTAACGAGCATTGAGATCCACATTTCGAGCAGAAGGCATCTCCGTCTTCCAGAACCTCTCCACAACTCTTGCACTTCATTCTGAAGAATAGATAGAAACAGATATATATGTAAAAATACCAGTAAAGGGATAAATGGACAAATGTCTGATATAAATAGCGAAACTGCACAATGAGGTCAGGGTCAGTTAGTAATGGGATTTTAATGTCCTGTCAACCACACAGGGTCACCTCAGGATCAAACCCAGGTCATAAGCAAAGGCACATTTCAAAACTCTTCTGATATAACACATAAACCCTCTGTCAAGTCAATCCACAAAACCAATCACTTTGCAAACATAAAACAAAACATACATACACAAACATCAAACACAAATTTTCGAAGAGTTAGTCCCTTCAATATTACCCCTATTAAAAGAGCCGATAAGGCTAGGGCATGCTGGCATTACTGACAATTCCGTTTATCAATACCAGATTAAAGAAAAATATAAAATAGGAATGGACAAGCACAATATTTTATTTATTTAAATTCATAAATGCATAATGGCAAATACTAGTGCAGCAAGCTGCTCATACCACCTACAACTGTCATCTCCTAGCTGCTCAACAAGAGCCATACAAAAAAGCCTAACCCTTAACGAAAAATATTTGAGAGTTTTAATGAAAAAAATTCAGGAGAAAAATAACAACAAAAACAATATATTTTATTCATTCCAGTGGGAGTAAAAATCTTCCACTCCTGTTGGTGCGTCTGCTATCAATGTAGTGTCTCATAGGATGTGTAGGATCATTTAATATTTGCATTAGTTTTCTGTACAGTCTCTTTTCATGTAGTCTTAAAACTGTCCAGTGACTTTCCCACAACATGACCTGCTTTTTTTACAATCTTTTCCAACCTTGCTCTATCAAATTTTGAAATATTCCCATCCCAACTGACAGAACCAAACATAATAAGACTACATATTACATGGGATTATAAAAAGTTACTAGCATATCTGAATTGACTCCAAATGATCTCAGCTTTCTCATGCAGTACATTCTCAAGTTCACTTTTTTCAGCACAGAGTTGATGTCCTCTTTCCAGTTCAATTTACTATCAAAAAACACACCTAAGTACTTATATGTGTCTACTCTCTCCACTGCTTCTCCTTTAATGTAGACTGGTTTGGGGCATCTTTGATTCTTCCTAAACTCAGTCCACATCTCTTTCGTTTTGGAAACATTCAAATACAAGTTTGTTTGTTTTTATCACACCAATTCACAAAAGTTTTCAATCGGCTTGTGGTATAGTGTATCTTCATCATTACTTATTTTTCCAACCAGTTCTGTATCATCTGCAAATTTTACTAGAGGTCATGACTCGCCAGTGCTTCTACAGTCAGCTGTATACAGCAAAAACAGAAAGGGCGCTAAAACTGTACCTTGCGGTGCACCAGTGCTTGTACTAATAGTTGATGACAGTACTCCATTAAAGGAAAAGTCCAAGGTTTTTAAGTATGCAAAATGACCATTGAAATGATTGACAAATGAGTCACTAGTTTGTGATTTAATGAAATAAAAAATGGAGTAAAAAAATGTTTGTTTGTTTTTAATGATTTTTCGTTCCCCGTAGATTACTCGAGACTGCTGTCTCGGGTTCTCCATCAGTCACGTGACTTTCTCGGAAGTGACGTCAGCCTGGGAAGTCAGTGCGGTTGCCATCTTAGATTGTTCATTGAATGTGTATGCGTGTGGTCGACAAAAAGCTCTAACCATTCCGGCCTGCTGTGTTGCAGCAAACTGTAACAGCTCACAAGCGGCGACCCAAAAAATATATAACTATGCACGAGCTCCTGCGGCGGAATCGACCCGCTGTGAGGCGAAAATGGGTCAAATTTGGACAATTCAAACGAGCTGACTGAGCTGCGCCTCAGTCACGCCCATTTGTGTAGCGAGCACTTCGTTGAGTGCGATTTCGTAAACTTTTTGGCGGAATACCAAATGGGGTTTGCTTCAAAGCGGAATTAGTAGGGCTGTCCACAACTGAGGTAACCGACTTGGCCGAAAAAATTCAGTTTCGGCGAATCTCCGAGGATGAAGCTGACGCCGAGCAGCAAGCGCACAGCATGATACCAAAAATTGAGAGATACACTGATACCTTGAAACAAGCGCTAACAAGGCAAAAACAGAAAGTCTAACACGAGTGCCTACGGCCGCAGAAAAGGCCGTGAAAGAGAGTGTACAAAATGAAATGCCTGTGGCAAAGAAAGAAAGAACAGGCCACACTGAATGCCTGTGGCAAAGAAAGAAAGACCAAAGACCAAACACCAAATGCTGGTGGCAAACGAAAACTGATGGCTGCCCTAATCAGGCAAACAAGCAGCTGACACCAAATAAAAGAAACAAAAGCTGAAACCACCTCAAAACCCCAAACGGTTGCCTACCCGCTGCAAGCATAAGGTGGAAAAAACTCAACAACAAAAAACACCACCAAATCACACACTGCCGGGAATAGACTACTGTCTGCAACAAAGGAGTGGACAAAGTCATAAGAGCACAGAGCAAAAATAACTGTGCTAACGACAAACAGATGGAAAGCCAAACTAACCATAACTAACTCTAAACTAACCCCTCACTAACCCAGCTTCCATCTAGAAAAACGAATGCTGCAGACTAATAAAGCAAAACGCTAATCAGCACTACCGATGACAAAGCATCGGGATGTAAACAAATGCAGACAACAGAAATACAAAATGGCTGCCCTAATCAGGCAAGCTAACAAGCGGGTACGAAATGGTCAATAAGCCAAAGATAAAGAAAGAACGCATGGTGAAAAAGAAGGGGAAAAGAGAGAGAAAACAACAAAAACACTTTCTGAAAAGAAAGAGGAGGCAAGTAATGTCAGCGAGCAACGGCGGCACAAAGGCTGGATACACGTAATCCGTGTACACGATCCAAACCACTTAGCAGTGACAGCAACACGGCAGGGCAACAGACGCTCGCGAACTACCCCACACGAAGAAAGAATGAGAGGTCTCGAGACTAGCCCCTCACTCGTACATCGTAAATGAACGATATAACTCGAGAAAAAAAAGGGCAAGCCAAGAGAAAAAACAGTGAATGGCAAGAACCGGTAACCAGCCCAACCCGCCCAAACCCTAACCCAGGGTGGCCACCAAATCGCTAGTCTATTGAACCAGAACGAACAAAACTTTTTCATTTTTACATATGATGAAACAAACAAGGATAAACTGGGAAAATAAAATACCCAATAAAAGGCAGGCTCCCTGATGAGGTCTAGCCTGTTGTGAAAGCTAGAACGAAAAACGCCACACCCCTAACAAGGCTCGAGACGAAAGATGAAATTACAAGGAGGAAATAAACAAAGGCCCAACTACTGACAATGGCGTCGGAGCTTCATTCTTGGAGATTCGAACTGGAATTTTGTCCAAGTCGGTTACCCTGTGGCTACTAGCCATTTTGCAGCGACTCCCCAGAGTAACGTAGTACGCATATGTGCGCATGATTTTCAGCGTCATGGCGACGCTTTCGGTACGACAGAAAATACCTGTTTTCGTGCATTTATAACCCTCAGATCACAATTTCACCTGCATCATTGTTCTCAGCGAACTTTAACGGAAATCGTGTTAAAAATCACCCCAAACCTTGGACTTGTCCTTTAAGCCATACACACTGAAGTCTATTTATAAGGTAGTCAAAGATCCATGAAATAACGGATGATGGTAATTTCATGTTTAAAAGTTTTTGAACAAGTAAATGTGAATGGACCATTAGCAGAAAAATGACAAGACAGAAAAAGCAAGAGGACTAGGCAGGAAAAACAAGAGAGGAGGTAAGTAACGGGAATCAAATAACAGCCCTGAGATTCCAGACATCAGACATCCCTGGCCTCCCTTTAGGGTGAGGTCAAGGCCACTACAATGATCAAAATAATGTTGGCAGAGAAATACATAGGAAAATATTGTGATCAAATCATCAGTCACTGTAACCTGTTTGTTTATATATGCCCATGTATGTCCTGTTTCTGACATCTCTTAACAGTAAACATGACAGATCCAGTTTACATCTGATCTGGCTCTTGCTCTCGGAACCTGCTTAGAAGTGTTGGCCAGATGATTCTTGCACAGCAGCTTGCTTCCAGACCAGATCCGTTTGGCCAAAACCTGACCAGGTCATCCCGAACCAAACTGGATCCAGGCTGGTTTTGCACAATATGATCTAGGCCTTCTTTGGAAGAATGGAACCAAATCAGATGTGGCAAACAGGTAGCGGGCCAGTTGCAGTCTGCCAGGACCGGGCCCAATGATTCTCACACAGCAGCTTGCTTCCGGACCAGATTCATTTGGGTCAGGTCATCCAGAACCAAACTGGATCTGGGCCAGTTTTTAACAATATGACCCGGAGAAAAGTCAGAACTAATAGAAAAAAGAGGAAAAAACAACTGGAGCTGCTGCAGGAATCTTCAACCGAACCAGTTCTGGAAGTTTGGCACAGATTGCACTACAACACACACACACACACACACACACACACACACACACACACACACACACACACACACACACACACACAGATTACCATTTATTTCCAAAGTTTTACATATGGACAGCAAGGCAGGTTAAGTCCAAAAAAAATTTTTTTTATAAGAATCAGTCAGTTGTATGAATCACAATATACTGAAAGAACTTTAACAAAAACTAAACTTTGTTAAGTAATTAAAATATTAAACAATGAAACTTTCTTGGTGAAAATGGACTACGTGGAGCATAACCCAAACTGACCAACATGGGGTAGGTTAGGTCACCCCTGGAGCAGGTCGGGTGGCTCTAAATCTGGTTCCTTTCATGAGTCCTGTGCTGATGCTTTCTCTGCAAACCACTGTATTTGTGAACTGTTTTATTTGCAAAGGTCACAAAAAAGCTTCTGGCAGTGCCACCATCAGCACAGTCCTCACATTCACAGCCAATAAAGTATAAATTCAACCCAATATTCAAGCAGTCTGCTGACATTCAAGTTCTCCTGGTAGAGAATGCCAAAATCTGTGGAGTCCACTAAGCTAAAAAGTCCCAACAGGCTTGATAGACGCATCAGCAGTCATGCCAAGGTAGAACGACGGACATATCCGGCCATTTAAGGACAGACAACATTGTTGGGAATTGATGTGCTTGGAGTCATATATCTATGGCTGATGTTGCTGGAATCAAATCATTGATGACTGACAGAGCTGGGGTTATATTGGGGATGTCTTGTGCGAATGTAACTTTGCCTTCTAGCCCCCTGGGGCAAAAAGCTCAATAAAACCTTAAAACCTTGTGCAACCTCAGCCATCCCCAATAGATAAGAGATAGATAACACACGCTATCGCTACAATCAAATGGGCCCTCTGGACCACAAAATGGCCGACAATTGTGTTTCCTTGGCCTGCCAAAATCCGCAACAAAAGGGGGGTTGTTTCATATATTTTTGTCTTTGATTGTCAGTTCGAGTCGGCTCATGTTGCCCTTTGACGTTTGACCTAGTTTCCCAGTAACAACGTGAACGCTTCCTTATGCCGATTTTGGCAAGACAATCGTACTCACGACTGAACGTTCTCAGACTGCAATTTTTTCCGTTCACTTTCCGCGGTTTTTATTTGCCGTAGCTTGTTTAACGAGGCCGCTTACCTAGCAGCACTTCTTCGGCTTCGTTCGCCATTTGCAATCCGTGACGCCGACTGGAAAGAATCAAAGACAAAAATACATGAAAAAATCCCCTTTTTGTTGCGGATTTTGGCTGTAATTGGTAGATATGGACCTCATTTAATGATTGTGATGATATTTGTGACCCAAAATAACTTTTAAAACGGTCCAGGAATTTCCGACCGTCTCCTTGGATTTTACCCTTTCCATGTATAATCTGTGAGAATGAAGGCGATTTCGTTTTTGTGCTAGAATTGTGACAGTATCTGTCATAAAGGGATCAGGTCTGCGCGTGCAAAAACGATGCTGTAAAGCAGTTGTGGTCATAATAATGCCGTTTTGAGTTATGCCTCTCATGAATAACAATTTTACAATAATGTCACAGACTTGTTTGAAGTCAGAGAATAATAAAGTCAGAGAAGTCAGAGAATAATAATGTCACTTTAAGTCGTTTCGAAAAAGGAAATTCCATTCAGGTCTATCCGTGGTCAAGCTCACAAGCCATTCTGTGTGTGTGTGTGTGTGTGTGTGTGTGTGTGTGTGTGTGTGTGTGTGTGTGTGTGTGTGTGTGTGTGTGTGTTTTATATTTTTATATATCAAGAATAGGCCAAAATCATGAACTAGCCCCCTACATAACACCCACACGGCAGTCGCGTCCCCAACACGAAGTACGGTGTCAGTTTACATCCGTATTGTTTTGTTCAGCTATCATAAAGCCTACTTTCTGTTTGCATTTTAAAAATAGAAACACTTCATCTGGAACACTAACAAACACGAGTCTCGGTCCGGGCCACTGAGCTTGTGTGCATAATACACAAAGCGCTCACAAAGTATTGGAACACTTAATTTTAATAATAAATAATGTATTCTGGCATGTGCTATTTCTCCAGATTGGATCACATAACCCATTACAAAGCAAAGAAACTCAGTATGTCTCCAGATTGGAGCACATAGCTAGTTACAAAGCAAAGAACCAAAACAAAATAGTCCCCAACCCTCCTCCCCCACCCAACCCTCCCCACCCTCTCCTCCACACACACACGCACGTTTAACCAGCCAGTGGAACGATTTGTATGTAATGCTTACAAATACACCACACACACACACACACACACACACGTCGAGCTGGAGAATCACATAAAAGAAAACGAGCGGAAATAGTTCAGTGGTTAGAGCGCCGGACTCGTGATTGAAAGGTCGCAGGTTCGAATCCATGCAGGAGCGGCGGGAGAATTTTTTTCTCCAGGGTCAACTTTCTGTGCTGACTCTTATTTTGGTATGCGTTCCATCCCCGTGTTACCGCAGTAGCACGTAAAAGATCCCAGTCATTCTGCCAAAAGTACAAGTTACAGGTTATAGTTAAATAAACACGGCGCATGCACCTTACGTATGTGGCTTTGCATGAAGAGACATGGTGCATGGTAGCCGTGTAAGTACACCACTTCGGTGGAAATTCAAAAACACGCTATAAAAAATAAAAGTATTCACTCATGTAGAATAATATGCGAGCGCAGTGAGTCTGCTCGAGAGCGGAGAATTGCGCTATATAAAAGCGATCAAAAACGAAGCACTAGCTGTGATCGTACACGCTCCTACCCGTCGGCAGTGTCACAGTGATCAGTTCTTTTACACTGGTTTCGGTTCAAAGATGGTGCAAAGAGAAATCCCCGAACCTTCTCGGTTTCGTTTCACATACATGTGTGACGTAATCATTCGGTGATTCGACTGGATGATTACGAGGCCTGGATACAACGAGATCTGGTTGCAAAGGTATGCATGAATCGATAATGATATATTATATATATATATATATATATATATATATATATATATATATATATATATATATATATATTACACATGTGTCTGTGTCCTACTGAGTGACATCCGAAACTATCAGTTGGGTCAGCCCAGACGACTGTGAATTTCTTGTTTTAAATGTGGTAGCCTACTGCAGTCGCCGGTATTATGAAAAATCAGTGATGGATCAAAACACTCATTAAATGATACAACAATATTCAATACGTCACTGAGACTGAAAGAGCTTTTTTTTCCTTCTGTTTTTTCTCTAAAGCGACTTGATAAACTTGATGTAGATCAAGAATAGGCCAAATCATGAACTAGCTCCCTACGTAACACCCAGTCGTATCCCCACCCCAACCGGAAGTACTGTTTCAGTTTACATGCGTATTGTTTTGTTCAGCTATCAGAAAGCCTACTTTCTGTTTGCATTATAAAAATAGAAATACTTCATCTGGAACACTAACAAACACGAGTCTCAGTCCGGGACACTGAGCTTGTGTGCATAATACACAAAGCGCTCACACAGTATTGGAACACTTCATAATAATCATAAATAATGTATTCTTTTAAGTGCTATTTCTCCAGACTGGAGCACATAGCCCATTACAAAACAAAGAACCAAAATACCCCCCCCCCCCCCCCCCCACACACACACACACACACGCACGTTTAATCAGCTAATGGAATGACGTATATGATTTGTATGCAATACTTACAAATAAAACGTTTCGGAAATTTAATACGTCCCTGATAAAGGATAAACAATATTTAGATGAAATCAACCAACTGATAGATAGTATTATACTTGAATATGTGGTTTTCCCCATTTTCAATCAATCAATCTCTCTCGACTGTAATTTCCCAACGTCACATTTGTTAAGTGTTTTTGTAAAGAGACTAACAAAGCGTTTTATCAGTATAATGGAGTACCAGTGAAGTAACAAGAACTTCTTAATTTCGTTTTTGGCCTATGTGTAACAAGAACTTCTTAATTTCGTTTTTGGCCTATGTGTAATGTGACGTAAACTCTCTGCGATTTCATTGGATAGTCATAAGGCCGAGCCGCTGTGCGCCCGATTGCTATTTATTAGTATTAATGATATGTGTGCATCCCAGTGGCCATGTTTGGCTAGTTAAAAGTCAACGCCCCTGGCGCTTAAGCTCTTTTGAGAGTTGAAAGGGCTAGATAATCAGAAGTGGTAATAAGAGGTGTATAATATATAATTACATCCACCCGCTAAGGTCATAAATACACCAGGGTGTAAAACCAGCAATCAAATCACGACGGAGGGAAAGAGAGAGGGAATGAGAGAGAGGGAGAGAGAGAGAGATCTAACGCTCGTTGCATACATGGTTCGGCACAGCAAGTACCAAAAATGGAGAAATAAAATCAGTCTTCCCTACATACCTATATTCATGAGTCTCACCTGAAAAAGCAAAAAGGTGCCCCGAAATTGCCATCCTTCGATCACATCGAGTCAGCTTCAGTGTGGTCTCAGTCCTTAAAATGTCGGGAAACCGGATTTGTCACCACCCCTACTCTGATATCCAACTGTGGCATTATTACTTGACGCCAACTCAAACGTAAAGTTGCAAAATGGTTCAGTATGGAGCTGGAGAATCACATAAATGAAAACGAAGCACTAGCTCTGATCGAATAGGCTCCTACCCGTCGGCAGACAGCGTCACAGTGATCAGTTCTTTTACACTAGTTTCAGTTCTTTTGAATGTGCAAAGAGAAATCTACTTCTTGAACCTTCTTGGTTTCGTTTCACGTGTGTGACGTAATCATTCAGTGATTCGATAGGCTGATTACGAGGCCTGGATACAGCGCGATCTGGTTGCAAAGGTTATGCATGCATGCAATATATGTATTATTATCTACATGTGTCTGTGTCTACAGAGTGACATCCGAAACTATCAGTTGGGTCAGCCCAGACAACTGTGATATTTCTTGTTTTAAATGTGGTAGCCTACTGTAGTCGTATTCTAAAAGCTCAGTGGTGGATCAAAACATTGAAGTACTGTCCGTATTGCTTTGTTCAGCTACCAGAAAGCCTACTTTCTGTTTGCATTTTAAGAATAGAAACACTTCATCTTGAACACTAACAAACACGAGTCTCGGTCCGTGCCACTGAGCTAGTGTGCATAATACACAAAGCGCTCACACGGTATTGGAATACTTCATATTAACAATGAAAGATGTATTCTTGTATGTGATTGGATCACATAACCCATTACAAAGCAAAGCAACTCAATATGTCTCCAGATTGGAGCACATATCTCGTTACAAAGCAAAGAACCAAACACACACACACACACGCGCGCGCGCGCACGCACGCACGCACGTTTAATCAGCCAATGGAATGATTTGTATGCAATGCTTACAAATTCACCACACACGCACACGCACGCCCACACAAACACACACACACACACATACACACACACACACACATTTATACGTATCAGCCAATGGAGTGAATGCAATGCTTGCAAACATAAATTACTTTTTGAAGACTGAGGGGACGGTTGAGAAAGAGACCACTTTGATCTTCCATAAAACTGCACCCACATAAAAACCTTTTGCCGGTATCAGTCAAAGAAGTAGTCGCAGTGACCACTCAGAGGACGAAGCTGAAAATGTGACAGATAACTGCGTGCTTTTTCCATGCAAGCGCTTCAAACCATGCACTGTAATAAGGACTGAGGTAGGCTAACAGCAACACTACTAGAGATGAACAAGTGCGTTACAGAGAAACAGCGGTACGCAAACAGCATAAGTGGGACACATCAGCTTGACAGTGTGATGACAATATATCAGCGGTGTTGGGCTTACCTGAAAATCAAGGAATTACGCCGAGAAGTCCATCTTCGATCATGCCGTTAGAACGAGTCTGCTCCAGCAGTGACTCAAGCTCCTTGCCGTTTCCAGCATTCTTCCCCCGCCCCTCTGAGTTGACCGAGTCAGCTAGCATTACAGTCTCACCCCACGTCCTGCAGCATATTTAAGACATTGCTTGCCATTTACTTCAAGTCAAACTGACATAAATTGGGTAACTGCGCAAATCAGCCAGTTACAAAATGAAGTTGACTCAAACAAAGGAAAATCAGTGAATATCTATGATTCGGTGACAAGACGATGCAGACTGCGGGGCACCTACTGCATCTTTCACACCTGTGTTGGTGTAACAGCAACGAAACTTCCTGCTTTTGGTTTCGGTTCACGCACATGACGGTGACGTAACACACGTCAGATTTCTATTTATAGGTTGTATTCGCGCGAATATGGATCAAAAACTTAGCATACGAATCATACAAATACTCCGCCCCCGCCCCTTTTGCCCTCCCAACCTCCTCTTCCAGTATGTTCCAGTCTCTAGACGGGTGCGTCTCAGTTCTGAGAAAAGTGCTTTCCGAACTTCTCGAATCGGTGTTGAGAAACGGTGTTTTCCAGTTATGCAGTTTTTGTGTACACAAATTTGGGTTTATGACAGAGACTTGAACATTAATTGACGAAAGTCAGATGGGAGGGTCAGATCGGCTACCGTAAAGTATAACAGGCTGACCGCAAGAACAGCTTCATCCTCACGGTACCCACGTGCTCCGTATGTCGACACTTCCATGCACTCAGTCAAAAAAGCCGCAGCAATCTGTCCTCCGGCAGCCTGACGTAACAACACGCTCAACTTCATTCGTTCAGCCTCCGTCCCGCGACCTCTTTAGCCCTCTCCCTTTCTTTATTTCGCAGCAGATGTGGCCGTCCGTCGTTCTTGTAGTTATCGTCCACCGGGGTCAGCACGTGCGCGTCGCGCCCTCTCCCCACTCCCTCCACCACTTTCCGTCTTGTCTTCAGTATCAGCGGGTCACGTGCACATCCCGTACTACCGCGCTACTTTTCCCACTTTGCCAACAGTCCGAAGTTAGGTCCAGTCTTAATACTCCGAGCATCGCTTTCCGGCACCTTCCTCCAAAGGAAGGATGTCGTAAACCAGTGCTTGGAGTTTGGTCCTGTCCTTGAGTGGGTAGCAGCGACGACAGGACAGTCATAGACGCGGTACACATGTCAGATTCAGAGACGTTGGATTTTTTATTTTATTTTTAAATAAATATAACACAGCTTTATTTATCCTTTTCATGTAATTCTTTTTTTTTCTTTTTTTTCTTCTCACAATTCCAAACTAAAATTCAAGCAATTAAACGGCCCAGCAAACAGATCAAAGACGATCCTAACAAAAAAGTACTTAAATAGTATGTGTATGCGAACAATGTATAAGTGCCTGAATGCGTGTATGTATGTTGTACATCGTGTCACCTAACATTTACTATCTATGACATAGTCTATACGTCAATCAGCTGCTGGTACGGACACCATTCAACTACAATCTTATCATGTGACATATTCAGTTTTGCATTATATTTGTACACCTCAAAGTTAGTTTTTAAATAACGTTTGAACAAATGAAAGTGTGGTATAGTCTTGTTAATTTTACATTTATAAATAAAGAACTTTGCTTGCAAAATAATCAAATCAAAGGTGTTATCTGATTTAAAATTGATGTCGTGACCAAACAGTACAATATTTCATTAAGTGTAACTGATGTCGCATTTGAACAGCCAGCATAACTACAATCTGGAATTGTTCCCAAAATGACCTCACGTATGTACATGACCAAAATATATGGTTAATTGAGTCTCGGTCTTGTCGACAAAAAGAGCAAGTAATGTCATTTTCAATTCCCATGTGCATTAAAAAAACATTAGTAGCAATTATTCTATGTATTAGTCTTATTTGAAACCATTTCAGTTTTATTTCTTGAATCTGTTGCGTTTTCTTAAAGGTGATACACCAGTTAATATCTTTATTTAGCTTAGCTTCCCACTTGTCACAACAGTTAGGTCTGGTTATATTCTGCGTAAGTACCTCTAATAAAGGCGTGAGCCTTTTTGTTGATTATAAATCGTCTTAAGCGTCTTAATTAAATCTGCTGAATTTTTACCCTCCACTGTTATTTCTGTTTTACGTATGTAGCTTTTGATAGCTTGCACACATCCAATATATGTAATGTAATCTGTCTTAATTCCGAATTTTTCTTTAAAACTTTTAAATGACATAAATGTACCATTGTCATTAAATATATTTTTAATGTGACACACGCCTTTGTCAATCCAATTTTTATAAAAAATAATTCTGTTTCCAACTAGGATATTCTGATTGCAGAAGATTGGCTCAGCAACTAGCTGTTCTGAATTTTCTACAAGTATTTGTTTACCGAACTCTTTATATGCCATAAATACGTGACTCCAAAACTTATTAACTTCATGTTCCTGAAAGTGAAGGCTTGATCCCAGTTGTTCAAACCACGCCACTTTAGGATAAGTTGATTTAATTATGCCTTTCCACTTGTGCTCACTTGTTTTTAATTTCCGAATCCAAATTAACTTCAGTGCATTAATATAAGTTTTTATGTTCGGTATCCCAAGCCCTCCTTTTGCGATGGATCTGACGGCTATTTTTCTGCTTATCCTGTCCTGTTTTCTATTCCACACAAACTGAAACACTGTCTTCTGCAATTCGTTAACAAGGTTGTCTGGTGGGTTTGGCAATAACATCCATAGGTGAATAATCTTAGATAGAATCAACGATTTTAGAACTGCTACTCTGCCTAGTGGTGTTATTTGTCTCTTTAACCATACTTTGTACAAAGCTCGTATTTCCGAAAATTTATCCCCAAAGTTGAGTACCTCACACTCTTTTAAGTCGTTAGAAAAACCATATACCAAGTATCTTAAATTTAGGTGGGTTCCATTCCATTTGCAAATGTGGCATATATTTAACAGGAGAATTTCGTTTATTCCGAGCCATATGGCACTGGTCTTCCCGCATTTAAGAAGAGACCTGATGCTTTTCCGAATGTGTTGATGGTCTTAACTGTTTCTTCAAATGAATTTTTGTCACCTTCCAGCGTAATTTCAGTATCATCTGCATATTGTGAAATTTTGTATTCAGTTTCTCCTATAAAGATACCTTTTATATGCTTATTTTGTCTGATCATAATGGCAAGTATCTCTACACATAAAATAAACAAATATGGTGATATCGGATCCCCTTGTCTACATCCCCTCTGAATAGCGAACCATTGTGATAACTGTCCATTAACCGTGACAGATGACTTTATATCTTTATAAAACGTGGATATCCACTGACATATATCTGGCCCAAAACCAAAAGCATGTAGAACTTTAAACATAAATTTCCAGTCAACAGAATCAAAGGCTTTTTCAAAGTCTAAGCACAAGAGTAACCCAGGTTTATTTTCTCTATACAAGTAACTAATAAGATCATATATCAATCGAATGTTATCTCCAATGTATCTGTTGGCCATAAACCCAGTTTGGTCCTCATTGATCAAAGAAGGAAGAACGCTTTTTAAACGCTTGGCAATACATGCAGATCCTATTTTATAAACAACATTAAGAAGTGAGATTGGCCTCCAGTTTTTGATTAAGTCTTTTGATTTATCTCCTTTTGGTATGCATATTATTACCCCCTCTTTCTGTGTTGTTGATAATTCACCTTTTCTAAAACCATCATTTAGTGATCTAACAACAAAGGAACCCAGCTGCAACCAAAAGAACTTAAAAAATTCAGCTGTAAAACCATCGGAGCCAGGGCTTTTGTAATTTTTCATATTTTTAAGCGCAAGACTTGCTTCAGCTAAAGTAATTTCCCCTTCCAGCGAAGTCTTTTCCTGCAAAGTCAGCATAGGAATATCTTGAGCCATATCTAATATTTCGCAGTCTTCTACTTGTCTTTCAGAATATAATCTTTCGTAAAACGCTTTTACTTCTTTAATAATGTCCTTGCTTTCATATATTTCTTCTCCATTATTCAATGTAAGTTTGGTCATTTGTTTACTTATATAATTACGTTTCTCGAGTCCACAAAAGTATTTTGTAATTTTTTCACCGTCGGCAATCCATCTCGCTCTCGAGCGAAGCAAGACTCCTTCCATTCTCTTGTCTCTTATCGCGACTAACTCTTGCTTGTCCTGCTCTAACTTCCTTTTTTCATTTTCAGTCAAAACTATCTTAGCTTCTAAACTTTGAATACTGTTTTCTAAATCTTTTTTTTCCGTTTTTTCATTGCAGCATAAGAAATTGTCTTTGATCTAATTTTCATTAATAATACATCTAAAAACAGCTGGTCTGATATAACAAATTGAATGTCACATTTCGGAATTTTGGAAAGCTGTTCCCGTATGTATGGTAAAGCTGCATACTCTTCAACTACAGCTTTTATGACGTCATTAATTTCTTCCGCAAAGAGTTTATCTTTCAATAAAGAATTGTTAAATTTCCACAATAGTTTGTTTTTAGACTTTTCCCTAATGTCAACGTCAGTGTGATCATAGAATGATCTGTTCTGTACCCGGCCTTAATGTCGGCATTTGTAACAAAGGTGGACAGAAGGTCTGAAATCAAAAAAAAAATCGAGTCTACTTTGCTGAAGCGGTGTATTTCGACGCCATGTGTATCTTCTCATTTCGGGATAAAGTTCCCTCCAGATATCCAAAAGGTCAAGATTTATCATTAGATTGTCCACCTGTTCTTGTGCTTTGATATTATTATGGTGCTTATAATTGTAATAGTCTAATGTATAGTCCAAGACTAAATTCCAGTCACCTCCAATAATAATGTTTTCAAAACCAACATCGTTTATCCGTTCTTCAAGTTCAGCGTAAAACTCTGGATCATCACGGTTAGGCCCATACAGACTGACTATCAAAAAATCCCTACCCATTATTGTTACAGTAACAAATATGTATTTTCCTAAGATATCCTTGTACACTTTTTTCACTAACAATTCTAAATTATTGTTGAATAATATGGCAACACCTCTCGAGTTTGAGTTATACGATGCAAAGTAAGACTTATATCCCCACTCAGCCCGAATACAGTTCTCCATTTTTGGGTCAAAATGAGTATCCTGCAATAGATATATAGAGTATGATTTTTGTCTTAAGTAATGAAACACATCTCTTCTTTTACGCGGGTCGGAGAGGCCCTGGCAGTTCACTGAAACAATCTTAACAGTATTACTCATTGTCCAAGTTTGGTACTATAGCAAGGAGACCACCTTCCACAGGCTGCAGTAACTAGGACAAACAAAACAAATAACACTACTATGTGAACAAAGTTCACAAGACTCCAATACAATGCCAATGGGAAAAGATCCACACTGTGAACTACATGTACATTCAGCACGCACCTAGCGAGATAACTAAAAATCACATCTATGTCAGTATTCTTCATTGGCCAAGCATTACAGAGTGCTGGCACAGGCACACGCAAACGTCGTATAAAGTTAAAACCATTGTTCAGTATGCACGTGGTCATATATACAGTGGCCGTTGCTGTCAAGATAAAACCAAAAAACACGCAAACAAATACACAGAAAAAATGCATGATGTACAGATCAATATAGTCCAACAAGGAATATCTAAGACAAAGAATTATGGGGGAAAGGGGGGGGAAGAAGAAGAAGAAGAAGAAAAAAAAGTGTTTTCCTGGTGAAATCGCTGGTCTGGCAGCGCAAAAATTAATTTCAAACATCACGTTTGGCTTTACAGTAATATTTACATTCATACATTCAAAATGCTCGATGCAAGCTTCCAACTTTTCTCTCGGGAGGGGGTGGGGGGCGAAGGAAAGAGGGCGCACGCGATGGAGGGGGAAGCCCAAAAAAGAAGATGGACAAGGAGGGGGGAAAGGGGGGGGGGGGGGGGTCAAGAGCCAAACACACACGCACACGCATGCACGCCCCAACCACACACACTCACACACACAAAGCACCCCGTCCACGCACAGCGCACGCACACACACACACACACACACAACACACCATAGGGGTGGGCACGAAGAGAAGAGAGGAGGCAGACTCCTTTGGCTTTCAGCATCGCAAATGAAGTTTGTATGACAACCATAGGACCAATTCAAAAGCTCGATCGTTCAAACGATGTATCAAACACAGTTCAAAGTACAAAATCGAATCTTACAAAACAAATTTCGCTTATCTGATCAAACATTCACGTACAATTACGCAATAGCGCTCTTTAAAAACTTCCATACATTTTTATATCCATTGATTTCCTTGTTACTGTGGTCACAACGACTTTTAAGGATATGAGCAAAATATAAGTTTCGTGGCTGTCATCTTCACCAGATGGGGAAAAAAAAACCAAAAAACCCCAACATCCAAAAAAATTTTCTTGTACAATTTTCGTCTGACACCAGTTTAGACACAATCGTTGCTGGTAAGGCACACACACACAAAACGATTTATTACACATGTTCTATTCACCTGCTTTTGCAATACAAAATCAAAACGTACATATGAGTTGGAGGGGGAAAAAAGAAAGAAAGAAAAAGCGGATACCCACAGCTTGCCCGGAGTGCATGATACAAACAACGTCAATCGCAATGAAAGGCACACATCACACAGCAAGGGATAACTAGAAAGGGGGACATACGTCAGAGACAGGGAGCTCGAGAATCACACACACTGTCATGTCAGCACGCCCGCTCTAGCGTTGACTGCACACTTCTTGACTCACAAAATCACGTGCTTCTCGACACTCAACAAAATACATGTCATTCAAAACAAAACAGAGAGAGAGAGAGAGAGAGAGAGAGAGAGATGGTACACATACACACAAACACACACACACATATATATATATATATATATATATATATATATATATTATATATATATATAAAACATCACTCTCCCGGATTAGCATAAAAACTCTACACGAGCTGAGCTCCACCACCCCCACCCCGTACCAAACGCAAACAACAACAACAAAAAATACCCTCACAGAGAGAGAGAGAGAGAGAGAGGAGAGAGAGAGAGAGAGAGGAGAGAGCAAACAACACAAACAAACAAACAGAATCCGTTAGCATTGTTACACCACCTGGAATCACCTGGTTTTTACAACAAGTAGCAAATGCCGCAACAAAACTGATATTAACTTCTGTGTATTGGCTCTTTCATTCAAATCCAAATAGGGGCGGGGGTGGCAAAAGTGAAAGAGAGAAGAGAGAGAGAGGGGACGAGAAGGGAGGGGGGCCGGGGGGTATGCGTGCCATCATAATTATTAACAAGTCGATACAAATAAAGGTAGTACCTCTGTACAGTCAAGATATTACGTCCTTGCCCCTTCCTTTCCACAGCGCAAGAACACAGGCACCGACACCAGACACAAGTTTTTTTTATCTATCCTTCTTCATCCGCACTCATTTCATTTCCCGACATAGCACGCCTGAAAGCTTCATCCAGATCTGTGTGAATGTTCACTCTAACAATGCGACCGTTCTTCACCTTGGCAAGAATTTTCCCATTTGAACTCCACACCGACATCGTAGCAGAATGGCGGTGATCGGGATGCCAACCTTGTCACTGAAGATCGCACACACCTTCGCGGCTGTGCAATCGGCTGCAGTCTCCTTCTCCTTTTCTGGCACCTTAAACACTCGCAGATTCCACCTCCTGGAGTACTGCTGTAGGTCGTTCAGCTCTCTCTCATTCTGCTTGATTCTCCGATCTTGCTGTTTAATCATGCCTGTAGCAGTTTCATTCACTTTCTTTAGAGACTTCACTTCTGACTCCAGTTTTTCTGCCTTCACCTCTGTATCGAACAACCGCCCCTCCAGCTTCTCCAACTTCTCCATAAAAGTCTTGGTCAGGCACTTTACCTCATCCCTCATCTGCTCGACGTCTACTTTGGTTGCCAAGGTATCCAAGCGTTTGCTGATGTTGTCTAGTGCTGCCTGTACCGCCATGTCAGAGTCCTCTACTACAGTGTTCATGCGCTTCTTTTCCTGCTTCTTACTGTCGTTTTCTGAACTGATGCTGACGTCACTTTCATCCGAAGTTGATGAGTGGTTTCTCTTTAATCCGGTCCTCGAAAAATAAGAACTAATCACGCTCATCACTCCAGAACAAGCTACTCAAAAACCATTTGAAATTGGCAACGTGCCGATATTCACAGTTTCTCCTCACAGTAACGCTTCACTCACACTGGCAACGTGCCGATGGTCTGCCAACAGTTTGTTTACATTTCTGTAAGCGCTGCCAGTCGCCGATCAAGCCATCAAACCTGGCTAAAAAGCATATCGGCGGATTCCCTGCACGGAGACCTACTTAGTGTGTGGTCAGATGGATGATCAGATGGCTAATTAACTAGTAATTTAGCTTTTTAGCGACACACACAGCCAAGAACGTCCGCAGTCCCCGTGAGCGAAAGTTCACCCATCGAGACGTTGGAATTTTAATTTTTTAGTGATAGAAGTTTCGCTTCAAGTGTACATCATTTCAAATCACAGCCTATACACGGTAAAAGAAGACAATCAAAAGTATGCAGGTGCCTACGGCTGATACGTACCCACTTTGCCCAAGTCAGAAGATATACATGTATAAGAAGTATATTATGCATAACAGGCACATGATCAGCGAGTCATTGTTGTTGTCACTTGTAACAATGTATAATTATTGACATATATGTAATGGTGTGGAGTGGTAGAAGGACAGGACACAGGCAGCGAAGTCAGTCAAAAAGCGAGACCACAGCAGGCGGAGGCTCATAGTTCAGGAGCTGTGTGAGAGTCGAGGTGGCCGTCCTGGGCTGTCCGTCCTAACGAGCCTTCTGGTTTCCGTGGACGTAAAGAATTATTGCACCGTACTTCGGCATTGGTCACAACTTGTCCCTAATATGTCAACTGACATCTGAGGACATTAAGCATCACTTCATCAGGCGGAGGCGGCAATCAGGTTTTATTGTACAGCAGCAGACAATTTTCAGCACTCCCAAAATCCTCACTCGCACGCATAGATAAGAGAACGGCGCGGGTCGCAAGGCGGAACACACGCTATCGCTACAATGATCAAATCGGCCCTCTGGACCACAAAATGGCTGACAATTGTGTTTCCTTGGCCCGCACAAATACAGTTTTCTCTACAATAACTAAACTAATTAAATCATGAAAAATATCAAATAAAAGCTACAGTTACAATCTTTTAAACCGTATAAACAAAATGTACACACATGACTTATTTTTTTTACAACAAGAGTGGGAAGCGTGGCTTGCGCCTGTCTATAAACAGGTTCAGACAACTAAATCACAACTAACACAATGTACAAAATATTAATGTTACTAAAACTTACATCACAAAGTGCACGCTCCCACGGTTAAAATGGTACATAACAATTACAATACAACGCTCTGTATGAGAAGCAAGACACTTAAAGACTAGTACTAAAACAATCGGTGCAAACTTTCGCCTGGGGCGCGTTATCTAATCGCAGCATCGCTGATAAAGTGATATCAAGTAGTCTATGAATACAACTTAGCTTCTACAGTACACAATACTTAATAAGTTAATTTCAACCCAAAATAAACACTAAACATGAAGTCAGCTAAGCAAAATACTATATGACAAAGCATTGATCGACACTGAATTACTTTAATCGAGTCAAAACAACGATTCACTACTATTCACTAGTAGGCCTACTAAACAGAGACGCGCCATGCAGACGGCGGAGCTGGAGCTATAAAAAAAGAATACACCTAGCGAGGCATTTTTTGCCGTCCCTAATATCGCCTCCGTGGACGTAAAGCACCAAGAAAGCAAAAAGCGAGGCATTCAGGGTTCCAGGCGAGATCAAAAGATCAAGAAATCTTAGAGGAGGGAGGTGGAGCTGGACCCTCAACTTAGCCCAGAAGAGATCATGAGTAGGAGGTGGAGCTGGGCTAAGAAAGCTGGACTTCCTTTGCTTGAGTTGTCCAAGTTGTTCGTCAACAGCGGTGCAACGGACATTGTCTTCGTGACTCTGCCCAAGCACAGCAGTTGAAACAGCAATTGCGCAGTGCACAAGTCGCTGGGCAATGGCGAGGGACACCGCCTTAACACTTCCATTGTTCTGGCGGCGGTCCACGGTCTCTCCGGTCTTTTTCGGGCGGTTTCCGCGGTCGAGCCTTCACTCTGTCGTCCCTTCCCACTCTGTCCCCGTCCCTAATAGGCCATCTCGCCTCCGTGGACGTAAAGCACCAAGAAAGCAAAGAAGCGAGGCATTTCATAGTTCAGGAGCTGCGGTGTGAGAGTCGAGGTGGCCGTCCTGGGCTGTCCGTTCTAACGAGCCTTCTGGTTTCCGTGGACGTAAAGCTATATAGAACCATGCTTCGGCATTGGTCCCAGCTTGTCCATAATATGTCAACTGACATCTGAGGACATTAAGCATCACTTCATCATCATCGAGGCATTTCGAGAGCCGGTTTGGCCTAGCGGTAAGGCGGTAGGCTGGTAAGCGGAAGGACCTCTGTTCGATACCGCTTCGGCTCTCCTTTCTCTTCAAAAAGGTTGTGGTTTTTGGACACTGTTCTGTGACTTTGTCCATCACTTCCTACTGAAACATTAAATGGCTCTCATCGCTGCCCATCAGTCTTAATGCAGGAATCATTCTCAGTGGTGGTGACAGGGTAGCGATATGGAATATATAATCTGCCTCTCCCCTCACCTCCATACCCCCTTCTCCCCCCCCCCCCTTCCCCGTCCCTAATAAGCCTTATGGTTTCTGTGGACGTTAAGCACCATGTTTACTTACTTACGAGGCATTTGTGGACGTAAAGCAAAATGGTCTAGTCCAGTCTAGTCGAGGCATCGGGTACTGATTAAGCTCGATCCTGCGTCTAAATAAACGTGAACACATTTTAAGATGCCAAATTATATTACACATGGCTTTGGTGCATAAAAAGGAAGTAGGTAAACAACAAAGCCGCGATCAAAATATGAAGGGGGAAAACATATTTGAAACTGGCGCGCACCGGTGGCTACCGCTGGTCGGCTGTGTGAAGGCCATGTGGCGTTACGCTACACGCCGCGCTTCAAAACAAAAGCGTCGTCTGCTCCGGTTCCCGTGTTAGTAACAGTACAGTTAACCGGGGCGGGATTATTGTAAAAACGTGTACAAAGAGCACTTGCTCACGTATATAATTTTATTCTCTTGATATCTTTATTAAATGTATAAACTTCAACTTTGTTTGAATTTTTGTCAAAATATATTATTTTTTTAAAGTGCGTGCTACTCGCTTTTCAAGGGCAAAACATAG
This sequence comes from Alviniconcha marisindica, assembly GCA_018857735.1. Lineage (NCBI taxonomy): Eukaryota > Metazoa > Mollusca > Gastropoda > Provannidae > Alviniconcha > Alviniconcha marisindica. Next base: position 284,478 of record JABMCL010003267.1, read on the forward strand.
CCCTTGTTTTAAACGTGTTTCGAGTTTGCGTATCGATATCGGTTATCAGTATTTATGTCTTGACATAAAAATTAAAAATTAAACGCTTTCCCTTTCATCAACACATCCACTACTAGCATCAAGACCAGAGTAAATTTGTTGTCCTTAACTGAATGTGTCATTCTTCAGTGGCGTTTGCTGACACATGAACATACTTGTACTGAAGTATACTAATCATTAACGTCCTGCTTGTAATACTGGACCAAAAGTCGGGGACTCAGAAACATTGTCAATGGTATATAAATATTGTACAAACTTTTACCAGTCCACCTAACAATGCTACTGCAAAGATTATGACTTTGTATGCGTTACATAATGGGTAAGTAATGCTGAGAATAATGCACTCTTTTTGATGAACTAGCTCTAGTGTTACGCCCCTGCTTTCAGGGGAATTGAATCGGACTTAGAAAGGGCCTTATGCTCCAAAGCAGGTTCTCTCTGAAATGAATAGTTTTCTTTCCTACTTAAAAGGTGTGTGTGTGTGTGTGCGTGCGTGCGTGCGTGCGTGCGTGCGTGTTTTAAGTGTGCGAATAGTTTTTAAAAGGTATTATTTACCAACCAGCTGTAAAAGCACAAAACGTAAGTGCGTTACTCTCTGTTGTAGCTCACCTGGACATACGTCTCTGGGCGTAGCTCACAAAGAATGATAATCTTCTTCTACGTCTGTGGTGTAGCGAGATCTAGTTCCTTCCCTTTGTAGGCGCGTTTTCATTATCTCTTTACAAAGAATTTTAAAATTCAGTTCAAGCGCTTTGGCAGCAAGTCAGTCTTATCGTTTTCAATACATACACTTACATAAATATATATGCTCCTTCTCAGTTTTTTTCCCCTTCTTCCTTTAACAAGAGCAGTACTGAAGAGACCCAATCTTCGAATGTATTTCATGCTTGTGTATGAATGATTTGTGTTATACTTGGGTATTGATTGGTTTTGTCAATTTGACTTGCAGCTGCTTGCTCAGTTCCGGCCCGGATCCGATTTGGTTTTGGATGACGTGTGCAACAGTCATCGAGCCCGGTTCTGGCAAAACGCAACTTGACTGGCCCGCCACCACTTTTCCATATCCGCCGGATTTGGTTCCATTGTTCCAAAGACGGCCTGGATCATTTTGTGCAAAACCAGCCCAGATCCGATTTGGTTCTGGCTGACCATGTCGGGTTTTGACCAAATGGATCCGGTGCAGAAACAAGCTGGTGTGCAAGAATCATCGGGCCCGGTCACTCTGGCAAAACGCAACCGGCCCGCTTCCCAGTGTTTCCAACATCCGATTCGCCGGTTCCGTTCTACCGTAGGCCACAGACGGCCCAGATCATGCTGTGCAAAACCGGCCCAGATCTGATTTGGTTCTGTCTGACCATGTCAGGTTTTGGCCAAACGGATCCAGTCCGGAAGCAAGCCGGTGTGCAAGACATCATCGGGCCTGGTTCCGGCATAACGCAAAACCGGCCCGCTACCAGTTTCACACACCCGATTCAGTTCAGTTCACTTCAAGGTAGTATCAATGCGTTGGAAAAGTCTATCATTATATGTGCTCCCGCCTGTCTCTCAGAAGTTTCCCCAACGCTGCCTTTGAAACGGTTCCAATGTTTGTACAGTCTGATTGATGATGGCCCTCTCTTGTCCTTTCAAGGAAGATCGTCTAGCGCTTCCTCTTTCCACGCCTCTCTCTTCCAGGCGATTCGTGATGGTGTGATGTCCTTGGCTTTGTGCCCGCAAGTAGTGTCTCAAGCTTTTCAACACTTCAGATCTTCTGAGAAGCAAGCCACTTGTGAGGGTTGCTTTGCCTGCCAGTCTATCTGCTCGGTCATTTCCCTTCACTCTGGCATGTCCACAGGAGTTTTCGAAGGTGGGTGCTGACCATCAACACATTCCGGTCTGGCCACTTCCCATTCCACTTTTTAACAATCATTCCAATTCGGTTCGGTTCTTCCAAAGACAGCCTGGATCATATTGTATCAAACCAGCCCAGATCCGATTTGGTTCTGGATAGCCATGTCAGGTTGTGACCAAACAGATCCGGCCCAGAAACAAGCCGGTGTGCAAGAATCATCGGGCCCGGTTCTGGCAAAACGAAACCGGCCCGCAACCCGTTTCCAACATCTGATTCTGTTCTGTTTTTCCAAAGACGGTGCAGATCATATTGTGCGAAACCGACCCGGATCACACACACACACACACACACTGTGACACAGACACTGACGGAGATTACCGTTTATTTGTAAAGTTTTACATCTGTTCAAATAAACTTCAACATTTCGTCGTGGGTGCGGCAGTTCAGTATGTGCCTTGCGCCTTCCCTGAACACCGAGGCAGGTTCTGTGAACAATCTTTTTTCCTCTCATTCAAATTGTATCGACCAAAACACAGGGGGAAAAAAATCTTTCTTGAAGTAACTGAAATATTAAACAAATAATGAAACTGAATCTCGGTGGAAACTGATTATGCAGAGCATAACCCAAACTGTTCCTGTACTGATGCTTTCTCTGCAAACCACTGCATTTGTCCATTGTTTAATTTGCAAAGTGAAAAAATATTTTTTTTAATTGCTACCATCAGCACAGTCCTCATTATGTATTATCACAGAAAAAAGAAAAGAAAAAAAAAGAAGTCAATCAACCACATACTCATGCAGTTCACTGGCATTCTGGAGTTCTGCTTGGCTTGATAGACGCATTAGCAGTCACATCAAGATGCAATGACGTGATGCACATAGCAGGGACAGGGGACATGCTAGGGTCACGTCACAGATGGCTGACGTTGCTGAAGTCAGATTAGTGATGGTTGACATGGCTGAAGTTATATTGGGGATGGTTGATGTCTCACAAGGAGATACTGTTCATAAGGGATGGTGGACAAGGCTGGAGACATGTCAGGATTGGCTGACGTGACTGGTCATAACTTGATCAGACTGGAAATTAATCATAGGCTGACATGGCTGGAATTGAATCAGGGAAAGCCGTTAGTTAGTTAGTTAGCAATTGGATTTTAACATCTTGTCAACCACACATGGACATTTCAAGACAATCAAACTCCACAGTAAGCAAATGTACACTTCAAAACTTTTTTAATATATAAACTTTTAAAAGTCAAATCCACAAAAGCAATCCCCTAAATAGATGTAAACAAAACATACATGTATGCACAAACATCAACACAAATTGTTGAAGAGTTAGTCCCTCCAATGTTAAATATTACACTTGTTGAAAGAGCATATAAAAGAAATTACAAAAGAGAAGAGAGAGAAAAAAGAGCCTAGTATTGTCAACCATTCCGTCTGATTTATGGTTACCAGATTAAAGACAATTATTTATTAAATCAAAATGAGGGAGAGGAATGGATGGGAACAATAAAACAAAATTGAAAACGTTACACAAAATTAATGCCTAATGGCAGCTCCTCTGTTATGTGGTTGCAAACTGCACATACCACCAATATACCAATTATCATCTCCTAGCTGCTCAACAAAAGCCATACAAAAAAGCTTTGACAGAAAATGTTTCTGAATTTTCTGGGGAAATAAAGGAGAACAGACCATTAACAAAATAAATGGCACCACAGAAAGAGCAAGAGCACTATATAGGCATAAAAACAAGAGAGAGAACAGGAAAGGGAAAGCAAATCAGTAACAGCCCTGAGATTCCAGACAGATGGGGAACTCAGATGGCCAGGAAAGGCTGACATTATTGGAATAATACCAAAGAAATGGCTGATGTATCTTCCAGATAGCATTCAAATGTTAGCCTAACATTAGAATCATTAGATTAACCTTAGAATCAAAAATTAGTATAGTGTTCTTTTATTTGTTAAACTATTAGTTTTTTGTTACTTTCTAACATTATTCTAACCAATACACTGAATGTTAGATTAACATAATGTATGGACACACTTAGAATAGTCTCGATGGGCAAGATTTTGTGCTTTACAAATACTTTATTGATTATTATAATTAATTTTAGTATAATTACTAAGTATAATATTAATTTGCATGTTAGATTAACGTTAGCTTTCCACAAAATCAAAAAATCAACTGTTACACATACATGCTGAGCTTAGTACCCAAACAGCATACTGTTCCCATGCCCATTTGTCAGGTGCTTCTGTTCACCAGCTTTGGAACCTTTTGCAGCCTCTGTGCTGGGCCAGAATCATGTGTTGTGAAATTGAATATGAATTCAGTTATGCTCATGAGCAGTTTGATTTGGATATCCATAAAACAACTGTCAACCGACTTACAACCAGTAATCTATAGTTCTAGTTGTCCTGCATCATGCATACTTTTACTTACCATGCTTAGCATGTACGCTAATTTAGTTTTGGTGTACTCACTGTCACTATGTTACTGGTCATTTCTGTGACAAAAATAAAAGAGCACGCTGCAAGTGAAATATGAAGTACCACAATACCAAAGTACACCAAGAAAATTATACCATTCCTCACTTTATTAAGTTTATATCAAAAAGATTATGGCCACAACAATCTAGATTCATTCTGCAGTACTGGTTCTAAACTAAAAGTGGGTTTATTTTGACAGAAATAAGAAGAAAAACAGCAACTTACATTGTTTTCCTCTGCTTTTTTTCTCCAGCCATGTCCAGTGCACCACCTCCAGAAGGTTTTCTTCAACAAATGTGACAATCACAGACTGCCTAACAGATGAAACAGGCATATAGCTTCTTTTTAAAATAAGTAAAATCCACAAACAAATTTGACCAACGTGTGAAAAAACATGAACAACTGTTACTAAATCAATGAAGAAGAGATTGTGCTTACAAACACTTCATCAAAGAATAAACTGGCAAAAAAATTGAGTTTATCAATTGGATCTCAATCAGACAGTGTCAGAGTCAGACTGAGATCATATTACCTCCATCCTCCCACTGATTCTGCCCATTTTGTAGTTTACCAAGACACAAACTAGGAGGAAGGGCAACATTTTTAAACATACCAAATGTTACTAAAACATCCACCCTCAAAAACAAAAACAAAACCCAAAAATCAGGATCAGCCTAACGGCAATGAGACTGAAAGTTCACAAAATTTTGTTAGTTTGAATGTTAACAGAATATTCCAAGAAGAAATAAAAAATTAAACGGTCGGTTTGATAGGTATGAAACGACTGCGGGGGCATTCTTTGAGAGACAAAGAGAACGGCTAAAGCCGACAGTCAGACTGCTTAAAAAGTAAGTATACATTTTTTTTGGATGAAAGGACATAACAAGAACGCGCTCACTCAAACTCGTGCAAAAACTCCGGTGTCAACAGAATTGTACCCACATTATGCTGACAAGTTATATCTAGAGACGTGGCAACGTCCTTTGGCCAGTATCCAAGTTATGCTGGTTGATGAACAACAAGAAGACGTTCAAATAAGCCTAACACGCGAACACAACTTCGACTTTCGCGTAGGCCCACCGCTCAGTCGCGTGCGCTGTGTCGTCTGCTCAGATTGTCACGTGACAAGCTTTCAGGCTCGTCTTTAATTACTTTAGTAACGTAATGTCTCAGTGTTCTCCACATTTTCCACGAAGATGAGTTCAATTCTGCTGTAAAAAAAAATAATAATAAAATGGAGGGAAAAAATGAATAGAAATGAAAAATCCAAGAAAAGTAAGTTGTTTGCAGATTAAATGAATAATTATAGCATAGATTTTGTTACAACACACACGGACCTTCATGATCAGCCGCGAGATGGAACTGACTTTGCACTAATATAAATTATATATAATATTTTTAAAACAGATTTTTAAAAAAAAAATCCGAAACAAGGTATAACTTGTCAGCATAATGTGGGTACAAGAAGAAAAATGATTCTGTTGACACCGGAGTTTTTGCACGAGTTTGAGTGAGCACGTTCATGTTACGTCCTTTCATCCAAAAAAAATGTATACTAGCATTCTCAGTAAAACAAGATCCAAACACATAAAAGGTTAAAAAGAATGCTAATTTAACATGGCAATACAATACGTGCGAATTTTCAGGGTAAGCATGATGCCAACATTCTTCCAAACACACTCGGAACATACTAATACTGAAGCTGGATAAGTACATTTTAATTTTTCGCTATTTAACTGTTGTTTTAACGCTTGAAAATGGGGCCGCTTATCCCGAAACCGGCACGTTTTGTATTTGCATATTAGCCACTTCATTGCCACGATATCACTTGAAAACGACCAATAAAAGTGTAAAATTTGAAACCATTAGGCCTTTCTGTCTTCTTATTTTGCATTGGCACGTGAAAGGTTCTCATCAAAATGCATAGCGTTGAAAGTAGATGTTATAGGACCGGAAAATATACTGTTTGCAGGTGCGTCCGTGCAGCTTTTAGCCCGGAAATTTTCTAGGCTGGGGCAGTGAAGGGGTTAAATCAGCCTTCTTTTAACCCTTTATATGTTTGGATCTTTATGCATCATAGTTTCATTAAAAACGTCAATTCCTTTTCTCTTCTTCACCTTTCTTCGTCTGCCGTGTTTGCATCGAAACACGATCAATTTTGTCTTGTAAATATTTGTAGCGGTGTAGTGCAGCTTTGCCCTGATCCGTTTTTACCGAAAGCGGGTCTGATCTGCCTTCGTTCAGTCCAAGTACATCCTGGATAACGCATCGATATCGGAACCGGGCCGGATGTCCCAACTGAAACGGATCTGATTCGGATCGGGCGATGATCATCCATCCCTGAATAGAAATGCCGGATGTGGGCCCGATCTGTTTTTTGTTTTTGTTTTTTCCGGAGGTGGGTCGGATCTGGCTTCGTTCAGTCCAAACGGATCCGGGATAACGCATCGATATTGGCCGGAACCGGGCCAGATGTGCAAAAACGGATCTGATTCGGATCGGGCGATGACCATCCGGCCCTGAACTAAAATTCCGGATGTGGTCCCGAACTGTTTTGCCGGAGGCGCGTAGGATGTGGCTTCGTTTAGTCCAAACCGGGATCCGGGATAACGCATCTATATTGGACCCGGGCCAGATGTACGAAACCGGATCTGATTCAGATCGGGCAACGACCATCCGGCGCTGAATAAAAATGCCGGATGTAGTCCCGACTGATCTGTCAGTTTGCCAGAGGCGGGTCGGATCTAGCTTCGTTCAGTCCAAACGGATCCGAGATAATGCATCGATACCAGAACCAGGCCAAATGAACAAAAACGGATCTGATTCGGATCGGGCGATGACCAACCGGCCCGGAATAGAAATGCCGGATGTGGTCCCGATCTGTTTCGCCTGAGGCGGGTCAGATCTGGCTTCGTTCATTCCAAGCGGATGCTGGATAACGCATCGATATCGGAACCGGGCCAGATGTACAAAAACGGATCCGATTCGGATCCAACAGTGATGATCCGAGCCACTTCCTGTGCAGAGAGAGAGAGAGAGAGAGAGAGAGAGAGAGAGAGAGAGAGAGAGAGAGAGAGAAGAAAAAGAAAAAAAAGAAAAAAGCGGAAAAAGCGGAAAAAGAAAGAAAAAAAACGAAAAAAAAGCATCCAATCCGGAGCCAAATCAGGTGTCGGGAAATCGGATCCGGCAAATACGATCCGGCGCAACTAGTCAGGCTGCCCGCTGGCCGTTATGGCCATACTGAACTGGCCGGAACCGAAACGTTTCCGGGCCGGATCCGGCTTGTTTCCTGGGATGGCATCAAACGACGGAAATGCATCCGAAGAGGAAACAAATGACTGGCAATGTTTGTAGAATTTTCATGAGTAGACTGATTCTGGTGTCCCCGGAAGAAGTTCGGTCGACGTATTCAGCCTTCTCCAACCGGCAGGCTTTGATTTGACGAAAATAAATTTGTTTTTATGTTTATATAGATAATTCGGAAGCACACATCAGTGTACGCACGCACGCACGTAGGTCGCACGCACGCACGCACGCACACACACACACACACACACACACACACACACACACACACACGCGCACGCGTATATATGTTTCTTTGCTGAAGGGCAGTTGATTTGTTTTTCTTGTGCATGCATTTAGTGTTTCGTGCTCTTCTTAGTTGATTTATTTGTCGTTGTGGTTATGATTATATATCCTATTTTTATCATACGCATTTCCTCAATGTATTCATTCATTCAAATACTTACCCCCCCCCCCCCCCCCCCCCCCACCCCATAATCTCTCTCTCTCTCTGTCAATGCCAATTCTTTAATGATTTCAGGCCATCTGCCCAGACTCATAGGGGTAACAATAGTTATCAATATGTGTACATTTTCACATTTTGTATTACAGTCGTGTTGCGCTGGGGCGCACGCGCCCTCTCTCTCACACACACACACACACACACACACACACCGCACACATAAACACACACAGCGCGCGCGCGCACACACACTCACACACAGCGCGCGCGCGCGCGCCGCACACACACACACACACACACACACACACACACACACACACACACACTCTCTCTCTCTCTCTTACACACATACACACACACACACACACACATGTACATGGAATATAGTACACCCACAATCGCTTCCACGGCACAGGCGTGTCTGACTAATACAACACTAGTTTCTCTGTCCCATTGAGTCCACTGCATGTTTTCTCAATTCAAAAGCTTTGAACATATGCCATGCTATCTTTCTTTTTGTCCCGTCATCCCTAGAATACATGAGCCTCGCCAACTGTGCTGACTCTTGATATGGTTCTATGTTTTTCATTACATTGGGTCTAATATCATTATACATAGAACATATGAAGCACAAATGGCACTCGTTCTCTTCTACTCCTGGACAGGAAAGACAGTCATTCCCAGTAGAAAGATCACTTACTTTGTATCGGTTTTTGTGAACATTTATATCACTTATCCCTAGTCTGAACCTGATGAGTGCATCTCTAAAGCACTTTTGTCGGATGCTGCAAAGATATTTCTCTGGTTCCAGCACAGATTTAAACTTGCGATACTGGGTAAAACGGTCACTAGAATTAATACCGGCCATCCAGTCCTTTCTGAACATATCTGTAAGTCTTTGTTTAAACATGCGCAGAAAAGATTTTTCTCTTGTGACACCTTGAGCTAACCAAACGTAGCCAAAACCAAAAGATTGTAACACTGACCTAATGCTTGAGGCCCAGTTGCATTTACCGTTACTGTCAAGATTCATCAGAATGCGATAAGCTTGGTTTGGCAGGCGCTCAGAATCCACCTTCAGTAAACGAAACCAGTACTTTATTGTTCTGATATAACAACTGATCTGTAGAGGGTGCCGACCAAGCTCGCCATACACCATTTTGTTTGGTGTGCGGGCTGCCACGTTGAGAAATCTCTTGCAGGCAAAGAGATGTACACTTTCAGTCGGATTGTTATCCTTTACAAGTACTACCCACACTTCACTAGAGTACGAAAGAATGGGCTGGATTTTTCAATCAAATATCTTGAAAAAGGTGTTGCGAGTCATTTGTTCCAGTCGGCTGTGTAGCCTTAAAACATCGAATAGGGCCCTTTTACCTTTCAAAGCCAGCTGTTTGGTGCTTTCATGTAAGCTCATCGACGTTGTGAAAGTAAAACCTAAATACACGTACTTATTTACCACTTCCAGCTGATTTCCATCGATCGACCATTGTCCATACCTCCCAAGGAAGCCGCCCTTTCTGAAAACCATAATCTTAGATTTCTCAGTATTTATCTTCAGCTCAAGCTCCATACATAATATATGCGCACAGTCAAGTTGTACTTGGACTCAATGTGGCGAACATGACAGGAGTGCCAGGTCATCAGCGAAGAGCAAAATGAAAAGCTCGATCAAACCAGGGAGCAGCTGTATACCGTGCTTTCCTTCGTTTGCCACGCTTGTTACGATTTCATTAATTACAATAGAAAACAGCGTAGGGCTCAACACACATCCTTGCCTGAGACCTTGAGGACAGTCGAACATATCGGTAAATTCGCCATTCACCCTCACACACGACAAAACTTTACCGTAAGTGGCTTTCACTGCATTGATAAAGGTGTTATAGATACCAGCACTACATAGCATGTTTAATAACGTGTCCCGCCTGACCGAATCGAATGCTTTTCTCAGATCTATGAAAGCAACATACAGTTTTCCACCTGGTCTAGACAAATATTTTTGTGTAATGGCGTATAATGTAAAAACATGATCTGTGGTCGAGTATCCTTTTCTGAAACCTGCTTGTGTTTCTGCAATTTTGTTATTATCTTTCAACCACTCGTATGATCTCTTATTATATAACAAACTCCAAGCATGTTTTGTATTGTAAATATTTTACTCCGAATTTTCGCCCTTGAAGGCTTTGTCAGCTATCAAGGCCTGCCCGGTCGGCTTGACTCCTACAAAACGTAATTAGATAAGTTATGAATTACGTCATATTTTTTAACGTCACGCTCTCTTGCACACGACATACATTCTAGACCACTAGGGAACACACACACACACACACACACACACACACACACACACACACACACACACTCTCTGTCTTTAGTAAAAAGTGAATAGAGTCTTGAGGTTGTG